>CAUYRT010057730.1:0-22804 GCA_963574885.1 Lepilemur ruficaudatus | reverse complement strand
ACAGGCATGCAATACCATGCCCGGCTAATTTTTTCTATATATTTTTAGTTGGCCAATTAATTTCTTTCTATTCTTAGTAGAGACGGGGTCTCACTCTTGCTCAGGCTGGTTTCGAACTCCTGACCTTGAGCAATCCGCCTGTCGCGGCCTCCCAGAGTGCTAGGATTACAGGTGTGAGCCACCGCACCCGGTCAAAACAATTTTTTAAAATCACTATTTCAAAGAATCAAAAATAGCTAAGACATCTGGGAGAACAGGGTGGGAGGAGACACCCTTCCAGATATTAAAACTCACTACAAGGCCATAGGAATGAAAACAACGCTGGTATTGATGTAGGGATAGATGGGTGGACCAAAAGAGCTGAAGAAAGAATGTGGAAACAATTCCCCAAGTTTCTGTAGACTTAAACAAGAGAGTGTAGGCTTCTCAGGTTAGGGAAAAAGAATGGGCATCCGTAAGCAGTGTGGGCCCTCAGGCATTCACATGAAAAAGCACATATAGCCCCATCTCCCTCCTTACACAAAAATAAATTCCAATGAATTAAAGACTCAAGGCAAAACTTTGAAATGTTCAAGGAAAAATCTAAGAGACTATCTTAATGTCATTAAGACAAGGAAGAATAGCTTACCACACAATGTACAAACCCTTACAGGAAAAGATTGATATATTGACCATATTAAAGTTAAAACACATGCACATCAAAAGACAGAGTAATAAAGAAGTAAAAAGAAGCCACAGACTAGGAAGAGATATTTCCAAAGTGTATAAAACTACCAAAGGATTAATATCTAGAATAAATATAGAACTCCTACAAACATAAGAAAAGACAATCCAACGAGGGGAAATGGCAAAATATATGAATAGGCAATTCACAGGGGAAAAATACAAATGGAAATTAATGCATGAAATAATTCTTAACCTCATTAGTAATCAAGGAATACAAATTAAAACAACCAAATAGCATTTCACTCCCTCCAAAAATGTACAAAAAAATGTGAACTCCTAAATGAGAACTTACGAAGCACATACCCTGCAACCCAGCAATTTCTCTCCTCGTTATACATCTTAGACAGCTGCTTTGCACACAGGTGAGGAGACACAGACAAGAATGCTCACTGAATAGTCGTCTCTAACAGCGGGAAAACTGGCAACAACCTATATTTTCATCAACACAAGAAAGAATAAATTGTCCTATTCATACAGTGGAATGCTTTAAATCAATTAAAGTTAATTGATTTAATTGATATGGCTACGTATCAGCATGGATAAACCTCAAAAACAACGTTGATCCAAAAACAAGTTGTGGAATGATACACACATTCTGTGAGGTTTCCTATAACGTATATATCCGAGTGCAGTGAAGGTATAAAACCATGCATGGAAAGTCACCAAATCAAGACGGTAATTTCATCTAGGGAGGGAAGAAAATGGGACTGGGGAAGAGGCTTCAACGGTGCTTGAAATATTTTATTTACGTGCACGTGCACATGTGCATTTGAAGCAGTTACCACAAAACATTAAGGTCTGACAAAGCTGAGTTCTGGATACAGAAACATCTGTCCTAGTCTTTGTTTGTTGGCGACAGAGTCTTAGCCTGTTGCCCAGGCTAGAGTACAGTGGTGTCATCATACCTCACTGCAACCTCAAACTCCTAGGCTCAAGCGATTCCTCTGCTTCAATCTCCCAAGCGGCTGGGACTACTGGCACACACCACCACACCTGGCTAATTGTTAATTTTTTTTGTAGAGGTGTGGTCTCACTATGTTGCTCAGGTTGGTCTCAAACTCCTGGCCTCAACTGATCCTCCTGCCTTGGCCTCCCAAAGTGCTAGGATTACAGGTGTGATCCACTGTGCCTGGCTTGTTCTAGTCTTTATACTTTCCTATGTGCTTAAATTATTTCTTTTTTAAAATTAATCAATTTATTTAGAATTTTTTTTAGAGATAGGGATAGGGTGTTGCTCTGTCATCCAGGCTGGAGTACAGTGGCATCATCATAGCTCACTGCAACCTCAAACTCCTGGCTCCGGTGATCCTCCTGCCATAGCCTCCCCAGTAGCTAGGATTATAGGTGCATGCCAACATGTCTAATTTTTTAATTTTTTTCATAGAGACAGGGATCTCACTATGTTGCAGGCTGGTCTCAAACTCCTAGGTTCAAACGATCCTCCTGCCTCGGCCTCCCACAGTGCTGGGATTACAGGCATGAGCCACCACACCTGGCCTATTTTTTTGAGACAGGTCTTGCTATGTTGCCCAGGGTGGTTTTGAACTTCTGGGCTCAAGCAAACCTCCCACTTCAGCCTCCGGGGCAGCTGGGACTACAGGTGGGTGCTGGTGTGCCCAGCATGCTTAAACTACTTTATCACACCAAATTTACCAAAACAATCATCCATTTTTACCCTTCATCACTAGTCTTCTCCCTGTCCTCACACCTGTGAATGCTCAGCAGGCAGCCGCTACTGTGCCAGTTATCAGGTCACCAGGGCAGCAGCTGATGAACCTCCTTCCAGCTTGCCTGCTCCTTGGCCTCTGAGGACACTGCAGAACAAGGGAGCACCTTGCTGCCTGGACCTGCCCTGTCCCCAGGGAGACACAGAAGAGGGTTTGATGCAGGCCCTTCCTACAAGGCAGCTCAGGCAGGTGGGAGAAGAGAGACCAGGTTCCTGCAGCAGAGCTGGGGCATCTCTGTCCCTCAGGGGTTAAATGAGCAACCCAGAGAGCCCCCATCCTTCCTTGGGGGAAGGCAGATCTGAGTGAGCTCAAAGAGCAAGAGCTTTGTTTGGAGTTGGGGACATGTGGGTTCAAATCCAGCTGTGACATGAAATAATTCTGTGACTCTGGGCAAATTACTTAGCCTAAGCCTCTGCTTTTGCAAGTTAAAACAAGAATAGGCTGGGCACAGTGGTTCATGCCTGTAATCCCAGCACTATGGGAGGCCAAGGCAGGAGGATCGCTTGAGGTCAGGAGTTTGAGACCAGCCTGGGCAACAGCGAGACCCCATCTCTACTAAAAACAGAAAAAATTAGCCAGGTGTGGTGGTGTGCGCCTATAGTCCCAGCTACTCAGGAGGCGGAGGCAGGAGGATCGCTTGAGCCTAGGAATTCAAGGCTGCAGTAAGCTATGATCGAGCCACTGCACTCCAGCCTGGGCAACAGTGAGTGAGACTCTGTCTCTCAAAAAAAAAAAAAAAAAGAGGTCCTAAGCAGTAGCAGTATACAAAATGTATGATCCATGAAAGAAGGCAGTCATAAAAGGAAAATCACTGCATGATTTTACTTATGTGAGGTACCTAGACAAGTCAAATTCATAGAGACAGAATGTAGAAGGGAGGCGACCAGGTGCTGGGTGAGGAGGAAATGGGGAGTTAAGTGTTTAATGGGGACAGAGAGTTTCAGTTTTGCAAGACGAAGAGTTCTGGAGATGACTGCTGGCGATGGTTGCACAATAATATAAATACACTTAATACACTGAACTGTTGTACTTAAAAGTGGTTAAGATGGTAAACTTTATGTTACGTGTATTTTACAATAAAAAAATAGGGAAAAAAGTATGACCCCATTCTTATTTAAAAAATTGTATCAGTAGCAAACTTATTACTGAATACATAGAAAAATCTGGAAAGCTATACTTAGAACTATATGTAGTTAAATCTAAGGGTAGGTAGGATTGTAGAGGGTTATCTACATTGTACATTCTTCTATTATTTAAGGATGGTATGTTTACCAGTAGAGAAGATACCTGGGAAAAAAATCAAAAGACCTTCCTCACCATGTGGTGTCTCAGGATGATAAAAGAACTTATGAGGAGCGGCTGCTGTTAGAAACAGGGTAGCCCAAGCTCCCTGCCATACCCTACAACCCACACACTCAGCAGGGCCACCCTCCTCACCTCATGGGAACACAAAGTAGGCAAGAGCCCAGACCCCAGAGTCGGGCATCTCAAATGCCAACTCCACAAATTCCTTCTTGGGGCCTCAGAGCCCCAGTTTCCTCAGCTGCAAGGTGGAAATGTTATAGTCGCAGAAAGGGTTGTTGTGAGAATTCAAAATAAGGTAAGGTATTACGTGTCAATACAGCGCCTGGCACCACATAAGGCTGTTGTTCCACAGGCCCACCTGCCACCGCAGAAGACCCTCCCAGAGTTCAGTGGGGAGGACAGCTCTCACCCCTCACCTGGCATGCAAGACCCACCCTCCCTGATATGTGGGCTGCACCTCAAGCACAGACGTCTCTGAGCAGGGGCCAGACCACCCAGAGGCCCCAGCACCTCCTCACAGAGCCTCAAACGTCTGGAGACCCTTCCAGGCTTGCAACCCCAGGAAAGGACAGAGGGTGGAGTTGGCCATCTGCTCTCAGAACCAGTTCTTAGGTGCAACCCCAGTCCACAGGGTCGATGTCCTCTTGGTGCTTCTTACAGACATGGAAGGGAGTCAAAGAAATGACAATGCTGTCCCCTCTGTCCCAGAGGGAGACCACCCAGGCCTTCCCCAAACCCCATGCGGGGCTGCCGAGATCTGGCGTGGCTCCCACACCTGGGCGGCAGGCAGGCGGGCTGTGGGTAAACAGGGCACAGAGAGCCTTTTGTTAAAGCACAAATGGGGCCAGATGGGAAGATTTCCCAGGCAGGAGGGGAGGCGGGAGGCTGGCGCCCCTCCTGTACCACAGATGGGAAGGCTGTCCCTCCAACACTCTCCCAGGGACAGGGGAAGGGCCATTCTCAAGAGGTCCTGTCCCAGGAGGGCTCCGGGCCTGTGAATCTGCTCTGCCATGTGCTTCCTCTGGTCCAGAGCCAGGAAGGGGAGAAGAGGTCTCACCCCTCATCTGGCACACACAGCTCCCACCCTCCCCAGAGCAGTGCACTGCCCTATAGGCTCCACACCCAGCTGGGGTGAGTCAGAGGCTGCGGGCTGGGGGAGCTGCCTGGCTGGGACTCACCCTGGGTGGAAGGGCACGCCCTCACTTCCTGGGGAAAGGAAGAGGGGAGACAGGCTGGGGCAGGAGGGGGAGGGGAACAAGGGTTAGTTGCAAACTGCTCTCACTTGGGCTGGGCTTCCTCAACAGGTTCATCCTCATGCCAGCTGGCAAGGGCATGGCCTGCCTTCCTCGGTGAAGGGTGACAGGCAAGGGACATACACCTGGAGCTTCCCCCACCAGCTCTGTAAGCCTAGCACACCAAGAGGTAGCAGGCCCAGTTGGAGGTGCAGGCTCGGGGTCTGTCTTTGCCCTGCCAGGCGGGTGCTGGAGTGCCCAGCTACTGAACACAGATGAAGCCCTGGCGCAGCCTTGCCTCAGTTCCCAGTCTCGACGGAGGCCAGAGGGGGATCCCTACTTCACCAGGGTGTGACCTTGGGAAAGTCCCGCCACCTGCTGGGCTCTGCATTCCTCATCTGTAAAATGGGCTGACGCGTCTATTGCTCATAGGGTTACAGTGAGGATTGAGTGAGGAAGTCTATAAAAATCTTCTGGACCAGCATCTGCCGCGTGGCAAGACCCTGCAATGTTAGCTGCTGTTACTATTACGGTAGGTTGTATCAGTCCCTACGGGTATGAAGTCTGAGGCCCAGAGAAGTTAAGTGACCTGCCTAAGGCCACACAACTAGAAGAGGGCGGGAAGTTCCACCCGAAGTCTGATGTTCCATTGTGCCAACCTGCCTCAAAGGCAAACATGTTTCCTGGACCTGCCTGAGCATCCAGGCCCTTGGAGCTGCTTCCTGGGACAAGACCCCTTTTCTGAGGGGTGCATGGGAACAAGGGCTCCGAAGGGAACCCCAGCAGGCCACACTCAGATGTCTCTGGTCTCCTACGTCCTACTTTCAGGAAACTTTGGAAGGAAGCCCAGCTCCAGGTCTGGGCCCCTGGGGCAGAGGGATCTGGGAGACAGGTACTAACTGCCATGAACATTATTAGCGCTATCCTCCCAGACCGGTTATGAAATGTGGCCACAAGCACCCAGAGAGGTATCTTCTGCAGAGGTATCTTCTGCTGAGATCCAGGCAGGTCAGGGGGAGGACTGAGGAGTCTGGCTGAGGGTGAGCCTGACACCTGGGGGCCACCGACCCAGGGAGACAGCTGGGAGATGCAAGGTGCCCGCAGGGCCAGGATTCCCGCCCAGCCCGCCCCCGCTACTGGTCAGCGCATTTGTCACGCTGCCTGTCGGAGGGTGCGGGTCTGGCAGCTGCACCTCTGAGGGTGTCCAGGTGGCATGTGAAAGCTGTGGAATTTTACAGGCACTTTTACTCCAGTGGAATGATGCTCTAGGCGTGAGGTTATATTGCAGCAGGCAATTTAATTTTGAGGTTTTAAGCCCTCGAGAGACGTTTAGATGTAGAAGAACTTGCTGCGAGACTCAAGATGCCATAGAAATGCGTCAGGAAAGACAACTGGGAACATTTGTGGCTGGAAGTAAAAGTCCTTTTAGACTCAGTCCCACATGTCCTTGAAAAAGGAAGGAAGGTTTAGCCCACCGTCCCCACCCCCTGCCTCCCCAACACACACACACACACACACACACACACACACACACACAGTAAAACCACTAAAACACAATCGTCCAGCCCCAGCCCTGGAGGGGAGCTCAGCCCCACTTCTACCCCAAGGGCATCAGTTCTAGAAGCGGATGGACTCACTCCCCAGAGGGGAGCACCAAGACTGAAATAGTAGCCTCTGGCCAGTGTTTCTCAGTGTGGTCCACAGCCCACCAGCCTCACAACTGCCATGGGAGCTTCTTCACACTGCAGACTCCTGGACCTGGCCTTCCAGGACAGACTCTGTGGGTCTGTGGTGCTGGGCCCAGGGGGCAGAGTAATTTAAACAAGCTCTCAGGAGACTTTGAAGCACCCTGCAAAGCCTGAGAAACTAGAACAAAAGCAGCAGTGGAGGGTAGAGTAGAACGAGCACAGGCTGCCACGCCAAACAGACCTGGGTCCAACTCTTGGCTTTGCCACCTGTAAGATGTACAACTTTGGGCAAGAGACCTCATCCCTCTGGGCCATGGTCTCCTTGTCTGTGAAATGGTGAAGCGGCCTCACAGGCAAGGTGGTGGCGAGCGTAAGATGAGCGCACCACCTGGCACTCAGACGCCGTGCTGAGGATGACCCGGGCTGTGAAGGCAACGCTTCCAGGAAGGAGGAGTCAGAGAAGCTGCGCATCACCTATGCAGTGGCCTATTCCAGGGGCTCTCTGCCAGGCAGCGTCTCGTGTGAGCAGGAAGAGACTCCTGGGGAAGAACGGGAGGAAGAAACATGCAAGAGGGAGAGGGCCAGGATAGTGAGCCTGAGAAAACCACCAGGTGAGGTGAGACAGCAGGAATTCCAGCAAAGATCTCTTTCCCAGCTTAAACCTGACAAACAACACTCTCCCAGCTCCGCAAAACAAGGCGGCCAGGCCTAAAATCTTTTCTTGCCAAAACCCATCACGAGATCATCTATGCTCCCAAAAGAGCATCTTTTGATCTAGGTGACAGGGTGGGCCCCCTGTTCTGCTCACCTGCCCACCCTCAGGGCTAAAATCTGAAAGGAGCATTCCAAAAGGACCAAGACCAAAGCTTGCTCCAGGTATTGCAAGGGTAAACTGAGTCAGGGCCTGCCTGTTCCTGAAGGTTTGGGAAGGGCCAGGCTCAGGCAAACACAATGACTCAGACTCAACTTGACTCAACTATGTGCCCCCCAGCCCCCGATCCAGGCCTGCCTCACGCAGACAGCAGAAGCCACAACCTGGAGGGTGGAACTTCTCTGGTTGGCCTGCGGTTCCCTCCAAGCTATCCCTGGAAGGGAGGAGGAATTCTGATCCCAGATAAGCAGGACCTGCTGCTTCCTGCTCATTGCTGCCCAGCATGAGAGACTTCAGCTCAGGCCTCCTCTCTCCAGGGGACAGAGTTCCTCAAAACCAACAGGAAACTCCTACAGGGCAGGGCTGGGTTGGGTGACCTTGTCCCAATAAACAGGAGAGTCTACAAAATCACACACCAGGCATTTGCCACCTCCCTCTGCTGCTGTAAATGCCCCAACAGGTCAAGACTCCCAGCACGGTGAAGGGGGCCATGCGGTGGAGGACGAGAGGGGGGCAGTTCTGCCCCGACCACACACAGACCTATCTGCCTCCTGCCTGGGAAAAGGTCCAGGGGACACCATTAATTGAAACAGAAGTAAGCTGTGAATCAGTAACTCAAACATGACCCGATTTTCATAAAAATAAGCAAACAGTAGTAATAGATGTGGAAGAATATACCTGTCCCCACTCACATCTCTGCAGATGAGGATCAGGGGAGATTTTCTTTTCTATATTACATTAAAAACCCAAACAGTACAAAAACATATAACGAACACACAACTATTTGGTAATTACCAAAAAATAATTATAATAATAATATTACTATTCCTTTTCAAATCTAGGTGGGAAGGCTCAGGCCTTCCTTCACAAAAAACTGAGAGGGGTGGATGGAGGCAGGGAGGCCTCAGGACAGAGACAGGACTTCAAGATCTGGGTTCAAGCTCCAAGCCTCTGCTTTCCTTCCAGAGGAGTTTGGGCAAGTTACTTCCTCACTCTGAGCCTCAATTTCCGTATCTGTAAACAGGGGATAATGGCCATTGCCCAAATTTCCTCAAATGATCAATGAGATCACAGATGCGGATGTGTTTTGCAAATTATACTGCAGTCTATACACACCAGCTGTGATTAGGGACCACTTTCTGGGACATGCACTCTGCCAGATGCCTTCTCTAGATCCACATATTTAATCCTCAAAATGCTCTAAAGGGAGGTAGATGCTAGTATCATCCCCTGTTAAAAGATGAGGACATGAGGCCCTGAGAGGTATAATGACTGCCCCACAGTCACTCAGCAGGCATGTGACTGCCAAGAGTCAAACCTTGACTACAGAGTTCAGGTCCTAACAGCGCACACTCCTGTCTCCAGGAGTCATTTTCCAAAACGTAGGCTGAGGAACCTCAGTTCCCAAAGATGTCTACATGATCAAATAAGTGTGGGGAAATATGACTTGCCAGCTCCTTCTCAGAGACTCATCATGCTCAGGTCAATACATTCAAGGCTCTGAGAAGTCCTGCAGCAAGAATAACAAGAAGTAGCTATTTCCCAGAATTACCTAACCACTGTGGCCAAAGAAACTGGTGTTCCACAGAACACTTTTTGGGAAATGTAGTCAGTCACTAGGCAGCATTAGCAACCCAGACTGATAAGATCTGGAGTGAGGGAGAAAAAAACAGAGGTTTGCAACGAAACAACACTGGCATTCAAAGAGTACAGCAATCAGACATTACTCAGCTGGCCACTGAGTCAGGAGATGGAGGAAGAGAATGATTCTGTTGTCTGCCACTTTGGTCCTGGACTCCCTGGAACTACAGTGAAAAGGGCAAAGGACTGTGGAGAGAAGATGCTGCCCTTTGCTCCCTGGGCTGAGAAAGGCACCTGACCAGAGCTGGAGCTGGCTTGGCAGGAGGAGGGCCCAGTCCTTACCCCAGGACGGCTCTGCTATCTGTACGTTGGCTGTCGGTGCTGAGGCTGGCCCACGTCTGTCTGGGCAGGGTCCTGGCATTCCTTTCGTTCCATGGACGCTGCCTCCCTACGAGGAAGCGAGAGCTACTGTCAGCAGGCGAGTGTGTGACTATCAGAGTTACCTGCTGTGCTGCCAACATTTTCTGAGAGCCTGCTTGGTGCCAGGCCCTGGGCTGGGCTCTGGGTGACAAGAGAGATTCAGATGGAGACCCTCCCTCACAGAACTGAGGAGATGTTAAGTCAGCAATTATAATCTGGAGAGCCCAGGGCTCTGCTGGGGTGAGTCCAGGAAGAGCACTAGATCCAAACTGGTCGGGTAAAGGAAGGCTTCCTGGAGGAGGAGTTGCCTGAGTTGACTCCTGAAGAATAGTAGGAGTTGGAAAAAGAGCATTACAGGCAGAAGGAAGAGCACATATTTGCCTGGAGGGGAGAGGACATGGCATCTGGAGAATGCTGAGTGGTTCAACACAGCTAGAGCCAGAGCTGGAGGTGGGAAGCAGCAAAAGATGAGCCTCAGCGGGGTGAGCTGGGCAGGCAAAGACCCAGCCTCTGCTCAGACTCCAGTCCAAGCACAGACCCCACCCAGCATCTCTACCAGTCAACAAGCACTGGTAAGCATCTACCACGCACCAGGCACTCTGCTCAGAGCTGTTCATGAGACTGAACAAGACAAGTTGGCAGGGTGGAGAGCCAAGCGCGACCACCTATACCAGGGCAGCAGGGAGCACCCAAACCAGCCAGGAGCTGGGAGTGTGGCACAGCCGCTGGGGAAGGCCAAAGGATTAGCAGGAGTTAGCCAGGAAGGAGAGTAGACAGAGGGAGATGAACGGACCTGGGAGGGATTGTGGGGCCTTTCAATCACTTGTGCCACTGAGTATATTAGACCACTTCAGTTCCAGGCACTGTGCCAGGAAGAGGGTAGCAGAAGTCGGTCTTCTCTCTCACAGGGGGACAGGTCAATAACCCAGCAATTCCACATGGGGTAGTGGCAACTGGGCAGTAAAGCACCTGGAGCTATACATGCACAGAGGCCATCCAGGTCAACCTCTACCCCCACCCCGCCCTCCTCTGCAAGGATGGGGCACCCACAAGGCTGGGCAGTCTAGTCACTTGCCCATGCAGAGGTGAGACTAGAACTTGGGCCTCTGGACTCCCTGTCACTGACTCTTCTACTCCCTCCTCTTCCAAGAAGCATATGTTGACTATCTCCTACATATTCACCCACAGCAAATGCCTCCTTCCTCTGGGCTGCCTCTGTAATATTTCTATTATTACACTGGCCACAGTGTATCAGAACTTATGTGTTTTCCTGGCTGCCTCTCTTCCCAGACTGCAGCTCTGAGGCAGCCAGGGACCATGTTTTCCTAGCACCATTCCTGGCCCAGGACAGGTTCTTACCTGTCAAGGATGGTTGAATGAATGAATGAATCAAGAGACGGAGAGATGGTATGCTGGGCTCTAGCATCTATCCCACCTAAACCCCCAAGAGGTCTTAGGCCAAATCTGGAATCACCTCTACTCTCAGGAGAGGAAATCAGGAACCTGGTTGATTCCTTCCCTCCAACTCCTACAGCCAAGGTCCAGGCCAGGCCAGGCAGCAACCCAAGGCCCAGCCACCTCCTGGTATTCTGGCCCACTGGGGCAATCCTCAGGAGCCCCACTGTCCAGAAAGGCCACTCAAAGTTTGCAAAGGAAACTGCTTCCTAGCGGTGTGCACAAGAGATGGAGAACACACAAATCTGGTCGAGTTCTGGGGGGTAGTCACAAACATTTCTTGAGCCCCTGCTCTGTACCCTATAGTCCTTGGAAGGCAGAGGGGTGTCAGACTGCGCCCCAAAGAAGCTTTAAGACTGGGAAGGCAAGGAGGCAGAGGCCAGACACTCATCGCCGGCATCTCCACAGCAGCCAGCCCTCCAGCACAAGTCACCTGTCCTTGCCTGCCCTCATGAGCCAGAGGAAGACTTGACCTTCACGGAGGCAACACCAGTGTGGCTGAGCCACCAGCACTGTCCAGTCCCTCTGAACAAACTCCCACTCCCCCATTCCCTCCACAGGAAGTATCGCCAACAGCCCATCTCCTCCCCTTCCTATAGTCTGTCTGGCAGTGTGTCTGTTCCAGAGGGCAGAAGACAGCTTGAAGGGATGATGAATACTCCTAACAGAAAAGGTGGAAAAGGCCCTTGGGAACTTCAGGCTCCCCCAAATCCCTCCTCCACAATTAGGCCCATACTCCTTTTCTCTCACCAAGTGCTCTCCCTCCACACCTCATCCTTAAAAGGCTTCCTGAGATAGGGCAGGGGAAGAGGAATTAGTGGAAGTGTGGCTCACCCAGGAGCCACCCCACCCTTCCAGCCAAGTCCCCATCAGGAGGAGGCTGCCAGACAACCCCCAACTCATCACTCCTTCCCAAAAAAGGCAACAATTGCATCAGCTGAGAACCGGCCCATCTTGGTTCACTCCAGTTCAGACCATGGGGAAAAAGCAGTCAGCAAGAGCAGCGAATATCATCGTGACCCCCAAGAACCCCAAGTTATGTTTCATCAGCCAGAGAACCAACTTTGCTGGACCTCCGGCTCACCTATAGCTGGACCGGTCCCGGACCACACTCGATCTGGCTCTCAGGCCCATCTGGATGCACAGAACAGGGGCAGGGTCTGGGGTCTCACACTCCGGTCGGGTGTTCCCAGAAACCCCAGCCCAGACAGGCCCCAAGAACCTAGCCAGGGATCCTGCCGCCAAGTCAGGGCACTGTCCCCGCCAGATAAGGGCAGGGAGGGGTCTGAGGGAAGAGGAGGGGCCCGGGAACCCAGGAGAAGACAGCTGGGGGAATCTTTTTGAAAACGAAAAAGAACTGGCAAGGAGAGAGCCCAGAAGTGGAACCTCTGGGAATGGGAGCGTGTGTGTGAACGGGTAAGAATCCGGGGGACCCAGGGAATGACAAGGGGACATGGGGGAGCCAAGGCGGAAACTCGGGGGTGCCTGGGAGGGGGCTCGCGAGCCGCGGCACCGGGGACAGGGTGGGGCCCCGGAGACCAGGGCATGGGGGAGCCCGGACGTAAGCCGAACAGAGCGGCCACGGAAGGGCCCCCGCGGGGTCGGCCCTGGCGGGCAGAGCCCCAGCTGGCCGGAGCGCCTGGGACCCGGCAGATGAGGGTGTGTGTGAGTGGGTTTTGAAAGGTGACAGCACCGTCCCTTTCCCCACCCCACCCACTCACCTGGGCTCGCCGCGCCCGGCCGCCCAGCAGGCAGCCCCGGCCCCTGGCCACTCCGTCCCGCCGCCGGCCGCAGCGCTCCTCCGGCGCCTCCTTTTGTTTGTCCCTCACTGCACCACTCAGCCTCCTCCGCCCCGGAAGTGACGTCACCGCCGGGCGCGAACGCCGTGGCCAGGGCGTCGCCATCTTTATGTGGGGATCTCTCTCCTTGCCTTCACCCCGCTCTCTCCCCCGCGCCCTCGCCATGCTGCTTCGTGGCGGAAGTAGAGGACCTCGGGGTCAGCCCCTTTAAAGGGACAGACAAGGCTGCAACCTTCAGAGAGTGCTTGCGGACGAGGGGGCAAGCCGCCGAGGCGGAGGTGAGTAGTTGGTGACGGAGCGTGATGCCCCGAGGTTGTGTGCCGAGGCTGGGAGGGCCTGCTAACGGTTCCGAGCTTGCTTGCGCCACCGTGCTCAATGCGTTTGGTGCTGTACGTATAACGGAGTGGCTGCGCCGAGTGATTGAGCCGCCTGTGGGACTAAGTGGCGCGCACTGTTCCCTGGTCCGCCCTGGGACACTGGGGCTGGTCCTCTCTGCACCCCTGTCCTCCTCCCGCGAGCCTACGAGGGGGAAAATGAAGCCCGAGGTAACAGCAAATTCTGGGCAGAGCTGGGGTTGGAACCGGGTCCCTGGACTCCAGCTCTACAACTCTGTGTTTCCTCCTGGGTCCTCGCAGTTCCCAGGCTGATCATAGTAACGGCAGCCAAGTTAAAAAATAATCCGTACAGTGGATCCACCTCTGGTTGTGTAGGGAGAAATAAAATTTAAAAAAAATGATAATAATCCGTACAGTGGAATACTGTGCAGACGTTAAAACGATAAATGTTCAATATGCACTAATATGGGATGACTTCAAGGTACCTTAGGTGAAAAAAGAAAGGAACAAAAAAAACAGCGTCAGTGGGTGCTTCCGTTTGTGTAAATGGACGGGTGAGGGTGTGGGTATCTGCGGGTGTGTGCCCCAGCTGTCTGATAGGATGCACAAGTTAACTGTGGTTGCCTTGGACAGGAGAACTGGGGTCCTGGGTACCAGGGCAAGGGGGAATAATTTGCTACCATGTGCACAGGTTGATTAAAAATAAGGCCAGGCACCGTGGCTCACACCTGTAATCCCAGCACTTTGGGAGGCCGAGGCGGGAGCGTTAAGGCCAAAGGTTCTGGTTGCTTGTGCCCTTTCGCGGTGGTGGGAAACTTAAATAGTTGTAAGAAGAAAGCAAAGCAATGAACTTGTAACTGAATGCGTATCCTGCCAGCTGCATGTTGTAAAATTTCACTGTACCCCAGGCTGACTGACTCTATCCGCTTTGTAAATAGCTTGCTTTGAGATAGTTCTCGGCGCCGGGGCTGGCTCAAGGCCGGACCGGGGCTCCTGCCATCTGGAAAGAACAAGATAAAATGTAGAAAACAATACCCTCACTTATGTGCCTCTAGTCACGTAGCCCCCAACCCAAAATAGTATAAAAGCTTTATGCTGTCATGGCTCGAGACTGTTCCCTGTGCCTGCATCTTGCCAGTCCTGCATCTTGCCAGGAGCAGTCCTGGCCAGTAATAAAAGCTCATAAATCTTAATTCAATTGGATTGAGATGGTCTTTTCTAGCGTTCGGGACTATAACAGGAGGATCACTTGACACCAGCGTGGGCAACATGGAAGGACCCTGGCTCTACCAAAACAAAAATTTAAAAATTAGCCTTTTTGCACCCTTCCTTTTGCTCTTTTCCTGCTGTGACAATGGGTCTGGTCGTGGAATATGTATCATGCTCTGTAAAGCTATATGTTGCTCTTGCTCTATAATCTTATCTTTTTCTCCTCAATAAACCTCATTTGCATGCTTGCCTTAAAAAAATAAATAAATAAAAATTAGCCAGGTGAGGCACAGTGCACCTGTAGTGCCAACTACTGGGGAGGTTGCGGCAGGAGGATCCCTTGAGCCCAGGAGTTGGAGGCTGCAGTGAGCTACAATCACACTGCACTCCAGCCTGGGTGACAGAGCCAGACCCTGTCTCTAAATAAATAAGTAAAAACAAAATGATGGAGATAGTAATGGCTCCCATTCGTCATATATTGAGCCAATGCCTAATTTCAGGTCTCCTGCTAGGAGATCTTATTTTTCCCTTTTAATAAAAGAGAAAGCCTCAGAGAGGCAAGGAAACATGGCAATATCATAGCTAGGAAGTGGAGAAACTGGAATTTGAGCTCTAGAGGATTTTACGCTGATGCCCACCATCTAGCTTATCCTACTCCCTAGTGAGAAGCTTTTTTTGTTTTCAGTTATACAACACCCAGCTTGGGGACTGGCACACAACAGGCACCCAGTAACAATTTGTTGACTGAACAAGTGGAACAGATGGGAGAGACAACCTGAGGTATAGAGTGAAAAGAAGCAAACATTGAAGGTCAGAGCCCAGGACAGAGTCCAAGGCTCGCTCCCCTCTTTCCAACCTTGAGACTATGGATCTGGCATGTCCTCCGTGGGCCTCCATGTCTCCGTCTGTAAAGTGAACAACCACAACCACAATAGTGCACACTGAGCACTCCCACCCATTACTCTAATACTTTACATGCAGATTAGCCCCATTTTACAGATGAGTAAGTGAAGCACAGAGAGATTAAGAAAGTTACCCAAAGAAGGTTTCCACAAGGCCATACTCCCTTACTCCCTGGGAGAGGTTGGGCTCCTCGGTCTCCCTCAGCTTCCTGGGCTCATCAGCACTAATGCTTTAGGGACCTACTAGGTGCTGGGTGAGCTGCCAGAGGCTGAGGATCTGGTGGGGAAAGGATAAGCACATAGTTCCTGTCTCGGAGTTGAGTGCCTCTGTGTTGAGTGCCTCAGAAGTGGAAGCCCAGGGCCTTGGGACCACAAAGGAGGGGGCACCTAGCTTGGCCTGAGTGGAGTCAGAAAGGGCTTCTCCAAGGAAGTGAATTTTAATCTGTGGCTGATTAAAAGGATGTCTGGAAGTAAAAATGACGGGGCTGAAGACCCAAGCAAAGACAGGTCCCTGCCCCAGACTCTGCCTCTGGGTCCGCTCAGGAGCCAAGGGTAACCGACACTATCAGAGAGCATGTAGGTTAGAAGCATTCAGTCTGGCTTCTGCGGGACTCTTCTGTCCTCCTGGATTATGCCTCCCTTAGGTGCTGCCACGGCTTCCCACCAACTCCGCACCTAACTAACCTCTGCAGGCTCCAAAAAGTAGGGCTCCTGATTTTATCATGCAGGTGGGGGCAACAAAGGGACACATGAGAATTAATAGCAGTGAGGGGGCCGGGCAAGGTAGCTCACACTTGTAATCCTAGCACTTTGGAAGGCCAAGGTGGGCGGATCATTTGAGCTCAGGAGTTCGAGACCAGCCTGAGCAAGAGCGAGACCCTGTCTCTACTATAAATAGAAATTCATTGGCCAACTAAAAATATATATAGAAAAAATTAGCCAGGCATGGTGGCACATGCCTGTAGTCCCAGCTACTTGGGAGGCTGAGGCAGAAGGATTGCTTGAGCCCAGGAGTTTGAGGTTGCTGTGAACTGATGCCACGGCACTCTAGCCCAGGCAACAGAGTGAGACGCTGTCTCAAAAAAAAAAAAAAAAAAAATGAGGAAGTCACTGTAACCACAGCCCTAACAAACCTGGGTCCACATCCTAGTCCTGGATGGTACTGCCAGTTCCCTGAAGAGTGGTGAGCTCTATTTATTTATTTACTTTTTTGAGATAGTCTCACTCTGTCACCCTGGGTAGAGTCCAGTGGTGTCATCATAGCTCACTGCAGCAGCAAACTCTTGAGCTTAAGCAATCCTCCTGCCTCAGCCTCCCGAGTAGCTGGGACTACAGGCATGCGCCACCAGGCCTGGCTAATTTTTTCTATATATTTTTAGTTGGCCAATTAATTTCTTTCTATTTTTAGTAGAGATGGGGTCTTGCTCTTGCTCAGGCTGGTTTCAAACTCCTGACCTTGAGCGATCCTCTAGTCTCAGCCTCCCAGAGTGCTAGGATTACAGGCGTGAGCCACCGCGCCCGTCCAGAAGTTTGTATTTATTTTTGGGCTCTCAATTCTATTTTACTGGTCTATGTCCATCCTTATGCCAGTACCAGTGTTTTGATTACTGTAGCTTTGTAATGAGTTTTAAAGTTAACTTGCCTTTTTCATGTAACCTGAATATCTTTCCATGTCAGAAGGCTAAAAGCAATCTCACTACTTTTAGTGGCTGCACAACTGTCCATTATATGGACAAACCCTACAACACGATATTGAACCAGCCCTTAGCTGATGGACATCATATTGTCTCTAATTTTTAGTCCTTCACACTCGGTGCTCCATCAGTCATCCAGGTGTACACTTCTGTGTATATCAGTAGGAATATTCCTGTAATGTCAATTTCTAGGAAAGAAAGAGTTGGGTCAAAGAGGAATGTGTTAGGACTGCAAACTAGAACAACCTCTGTGGAAAGCAATATAGAGATACCTCAAAGATCTACAAGTAGAACTAACATTTGATGCAGCAATCCCATTACTGGGCATCTACCCAAAGGAACAAAACACACTCTCTAAAAAAGACATCTGCACTAGAATGCTTATAGCAGCACAATTCACAATTGCAAAGATGTGGAAACAACCCAAGTGCCCATCAGTACATGAGTGGATTAATAAAATGTGGTATATGTATACCACATATGGTATACCATACACATATGGTGTGGAGTTCTACTCAGCCACAAAAAACAATGGTGATCTAGCACCTCTTATATTATCCTGGCTAGAGCTGGAACCCATTCTACTGAGGTATCACAAGAATGGAAAAACAAGCACCACATATACTCACCATCAAATTGGTATTAACTGATCAACACTTAAGTGCACATATACTAATAACATTCATCGGGTGTCGGGCAGATCGGAGGGTGGTGGAGGGGATGGGATATTCATATCTAAGGGGTGTGGTGTGCACCATCTGGGGGATGGACACGCTTGAAGCTCTGACTTGGGTGGGGCAAAGGCAATATATGTAACTCAAACATTTGTGTCCCTGTAATATGCTGAAAGAAAAAAAATTTAAATTAAGATATAGCATAGTTAATGAAGAATACTCACATATTAAAAAAAAAAGAGTAATATGTGCATTTGTTAAATTGCCCAAAGCCAAGGCAGGGCTGGCTCTTTGTGCCCCCCCGAGCTGGAAGACCCGCCAGGGCACCTCCTAGACCCCTACCAGTATTGTTGGGTGAGAGCAGCCCACATGGCCACCTGTGCCCTTCCTACCCTTGGCTCAGACCCCCATGGCTTCTCCCTCCCTTTCAAGTTCCTGGAAACCGTCCCCACTACACCCACGCACTAACAGACGCAAAGGTGTATACAGGCTCCAGTGCAAACACTCACATGCGTGTGAAGTCACAGCCACACACGGATTTACCCATGTTCAGAGCTGGATTATGCCTTTCATGGGCCCGTTTTGCATTAAAAAACGTAAGTATATTTTACAACTGTTGGTATAAAGAAGAAATATCATCCAGACCGGATTCATCATTACACATTTATTAGTAGTATTATCTTTTTTTTATTCTAAGAGAAATTAAAACATTTTCATGGGCCTCTCAAAGTGTTGTGGGCCCTCAGGCCTGTGCCTCCTGCATCTGGTGGAGAAGTTGGCATGCCCATGTGCGTGTGTGAATGCCATGTTATATGAACCCATGAGTGTTCGTTCATAAGGTGTCCTCTCCATTAGTAACATCTGTCATTTACTGGACGCTTGCTATGTGTCAGGTACTAGGTAAAATGCTTTCCATGATTTATTCACTTTGTGGATAGGGAAACTGAATATTCAGAGAGGTAAATCGGCTTATCTCAGGTCACACAGCCAAGGACACCAAAGCCTGTGCTCTCATCCTTCTCCACCTCTTGCCCCCGCCCTCTTGCTAGGGGTTTGCTTGAGGCCTGGGCCTAGGTGGGCACCAAGGATTCTGCAACAGTAGAGTGGACCTATCCCACGGGAGACACGGCGTAATGCTCATTCCTGTGCCCGCAGACTTGCCTGGGCACACATACCACCCCCTACCATGCCAGTCCCCTGTGTTAAAGCCAATCCAGCCCTAGCCCTGAGGCTGCAAGACTGGCTAAGCATATTTGTCCAGCACAAACAGACAAGTGCCACCTAGTTCTCCTTGCCCTCTGTGAAGCCAGGTGCTCTGGACACCTACCAGGCACCATCTTTCCAGAGACCTGGCAGTGCCAGGAGAAGGTTGAGGGGCTCAGGTTGAAGCAGGAGAGAGAAGAGGGCCACAGCTGGGATCTTTTCCTCCTGAATTTCTGCCCTGAGCTGGCACCAGGTGTACAGACGACTATGAGGCACTCAAGGGGCTCAGTATATATGTTAGTTGTTATTTTAGCATTATTACAAGTCTCTTCACCCCCAGTAACAGGGGTGAGGATAACACCTGCCTTACAGAGCTCACTCACATCCAATGGTCCTGTATTAGTGCCTGAGATGGAGTGAGTGCTCAGTAAATTAGAGCTGATTGTGTCACTGTTATTTGTATCACCATCATCCAGTGAGATGAGGAAGGTCTCGCTTAGGATGTGGTCACTTCAGGGGAAAAGACCAGTTTGATAGACATAGAGGCTGATGTGGTGGAGGGTGTCAGAGAGAGGCTGGACCTACTAGGCAGCCACCGGTTTTGATCTGGGCAGTTGGGAGGCAGCTGAGTAGGGTGTTGGTAGGATGGGATCCACCTGGAGGCATCAGCAGGACAGGGTCCAGGACAGGATCAGCCAACCCTGCATTTGGCCAACCCAGGATGGTCCCATCCCAAGAAACCCCTCAGTCCCAGGCTAGCAGGACAGTTGGTCCTCCTAGAACACACAGGGGCACAGGTGCCTAAGACGGCCAGCCCTGGGCTGGGCCCTGGCATTGGGCCTCGCGTCCCCTTCGCTGAGTGCTCTGAGGCTGAAGCACCAGACTGCCTCCTCTGAGGTGACACCTTGGAATGTCCCTCCTGGGATGGCAGTAACATTACCCTGTTGCTCCAAAGCACAGGTTCTTAGCCCCAGGGATCAGGGAGTACTTCCTGCAGACCAGTCTCAATTCTGAGAAATTGGAGGGTGAGCTCTGGACAGACTGACTTCTCAGCTCCAGGAGTCCACCCAGCTCACTTGCACTCCCAGGCCTTTGCACAGACCATTCTCTCCGCCTGGCACACTGTTAGCTGGAACTCAATCACAGCCACCAAGAACCTTGCGGGGCGCCCTTGTATTGGACAGGTGCTCCAGGAGCGCCCTCTAGTGTCCCATTGTATTAGTTTCCTAGGGCTGCTGAAACAAAGCAAGGCACGCGCTCTGCTTCATTGCACTTTACAGATACTACATTTTTTTTACAAATCGAAGGTTTTTGGCAACCCTGTGTCAGGCAAGCCTGTCAGTGCCATTTTTGCAACAGCATGTGCTCACGTTATGTCTCTATCACATTTTGGTAAGTCTCATTTCAAACTTTATTATTACTGTATCTGTTATGGTGATATGTGATCAGTGACCTTGGATGTTACTACTGTAATTGTTGGAGCCACAAACTGTGCCTGTATAAGATGTCAAACCTAATGAATAAACGTCGTGTGTGTTCTGACTGCTCCACCGACGGGCTGTTCCCTCGTTTCTCTCCCTCTCCTTGGGCCTTCCTATTCCCTGAGACACAACCATACTGAAATCAGGCCAGTTAATAACCCATGATGGCTTCTAAGTGTCCAAGTGAAAGGAAGAGTCACACATCTCTTATTTAAATCAAAAGCCAGAGTGATCAAGCTGAGGAAGGCGTGTCAAAAGCCAAGACAGGCCGAAAGCTAGGCCTCTTGCACCAACAGTTAACCAAGCTGAGAATGCAAAGGAAAAGCTCTTGAAGGAAATGAAAAGTGCTGCTCCAGGGAACAAGGAATGATAAGAAAGCTAAACAGCATTATTGCTGATATGGAGAAAGTTTTAATGGTCTGGAAAAATGACAAATCAACCACAACATTCCCTTAAGCCAAAGCCTAATCCAGAGCAAAGCCCCAACTCTGTTCGATTCTGTGAAGCCTGAGAGAGGTGAGGAAGCTGCGGAACGAAAGTTAGAAGTTAGCAGAGATTGGTTCATAAGGTTTAAGGAGAGAAGCCAATAAAGGTGGCTACACTAAATAGCATATTTTCAATATAGATGAAACAGCTTTCTATTCAAAGAAGATGCCATCTAGGACTTTCATAACTAGAGAGGAGAAGTCAATGCTTGGACTTCAGAGCTCACAACTTCAAAGGACAGGCTGACTCTCTTATGTGGGGTTAATGTAGCTGTGAGTTTAAGTTGAAACCGATGATCATTCACCAGTCTGAAAATCCCAAGGCCTTTAAGAATGATGCTAAATCTACTCTGCCTGTGCTCTATAAACAGAACAATAAAGCCTGGATGGCAGCACATCTGTGTATAGCTTGATTTACTGAATATTTTAAGCTCACTGTTGAGTCCTACTGCTCAGAAAAAGATTTTGTTCCAAATGTTGCTGCTCATTGACAATGTACCTAGTCACCTGGAACTCTGATGGAGATGTACAAGATTAATACTGTTTTTTGCCTGCTAACACACATCCACTCTGCAGCTCGTGGATCAAAGAGTAATTTTCATATTCATTGATCAAGGAGTAGTTTTCAAAAAGAAAAAAAATTTTCATATTCAAGTCTTATTATTTAAGAAATGCATTTGTAAGGCTATAGCTGTCATAGTAGCGATTCCTTTAATGGACCTGGGCAAAGGAAATTGAAAACCTTCTGGAAAAGACCCACCGTTCTGGATGCCATTAAGAACATTAGTGAGTCCTGGCCGGGCACAGTGGCTCACGCCTGTAATCCTGGCACTCTGGGAGGCTGAGGTGGAGGATTGCTTGAGCTCAAAAGTTCAAGACCAGCCGGAGCAAGAGCAGACCAAGCCTCTACTAAAAATAAAAACATTAGCCCAGTGCAGTGGCACATGCCTGTAGTCCCAGCCACTTGGGAGGCTGAGGCAAGAGGAGGATTGCAGCTGGGCGTGGTGGCTCACGCATGTAATCCCAGCACTCTGGGAGGCCGAGGCAGGTGGAGCCTTTGAGCTCAGGAGTTCGAGACCAGCCTGAGCAAGAGCGAGACCCCATCTCTACTAAAAAGAAAAAAAAAATAGAAATTAGCTGGACAACTAAATATATATATATGTATATATATATATATTAGCCAGGCATGGTGGCACATGCCTGTAGTCTCAGCTACTTGGGAAGCTGAGGCACAAGGATTGCTTGAGCCCAGGAGTTTGAGGTTGCTGTGAGCTAGGCTGACAACATGGTACTCTAGCCTGGGCAACAGAGTGAGACTCTGTCTCAAAAAAAAGAAAAGAAAAAGAGGAGGATTGCTTGAGCCCAGGAGTTTGAGGTTGCTATGAGCTACAGTGATGCCCTAGCCCAGGCAACTCTCTAGGCCCAATCCCTTCCAAACCCAGTCTCTTCCCTCAAGGTCTTTCAAAGCATTTCTGAGCCCTGAGAACTAGCAATCTGGCCAAAGGTGGGGCTCTTCATTCAATGATCAGCTTCTCCTAACTGTCTTTGCTGTCCATGCCCTAGCATTGTGCTGAGACTACGGCAGGAACCAGGCCCAGCAAGCCTTGCCTCACACTCCCTGTGGGGTAAGAGACACTCCACAAGCATAGTCTCCTTCATTCATCCAGCAAGTATTTGCTGACAAGTGCACAGCTGTGTGTGATGGCTTGGATTGTGTCCCCAAAAAAGACATGTTGATGTGCTAACCTGTGAATGTGACCTTTCAACAGTCCAGTCCCATCTTCAGCCTCCACTTTTTTTTTTTTTTTTGAAACAGAGTCTCACTCTGTTGCCCGGGCTGTAGAGTCCCGTGGCGTCAGCCTAGCTCACAGCAACCTCACACTCCTGGGCTCAAGCGATCCTTCTGCCTCAGCCTCCCGAGTAGCTGGGACTACAGGCATGCGCCACCATGCCCGGCTAATTTTTTTTTACATATATTTTTAGTTGTCCAATTATTTCTTTCTATTTATAGTAGAGA
>CAUYRT010057729.1:0-38013 GCA_963574885.1 Lepilemur ruficaudatus | reverse complement strand
AAGCAATCCTTCTGCCTCAGCCTCCCAAGTAGCTGGGACTACAGGCATGCGCCACCATGCCCCGCTCATTTTTTCTATATATATCTTTAGTTGGCCAATTAATTTCTTTCTTTCTATTTATAGTAGAGACGGGGTCTCACTATTGCTCAGGCTGGTTTTGAACTCCTGACCTTGAGCGATCCACCCGCCTCAGCCTCCCAGAGTGCTAGGATTACAGGCGTGAGCCACCGCGCCCGGCTCAGAAGTGCATTTTAGGATGCAAAAGGTAGTTTTAAAAAACTTATTGCTTCCTGCCTGTTTGTCCAAATCATTGCAGATATCTTTACTGCTATTCAAATTCAACTTTCCTTTTGTAAGAGTTTCTTTCTTTCTTTCTTTCTTTTTTTTTGAGACAGAGTCTCACTCTGTTGTCTGGGCTAGAGTGCCGTAGCATCAGCTTAGCTCACAGCAACCTCAAACTCCTGGGCTCAAGCGATCCTTCTGCCTCAGCCTCCCAAGTAGCTGGTACTACAAGCATGCGCCACCATGCCCAGCTAATTTTTTCCGTATCTTTTTAGTTGGACAATTAATTTCTTTCTATTTTTAGTAGAGACGGGGTCTCGCTCTTGCTCAGGCTGGTTTCAAACTCCTGACCTTGAGCGATCCTCCCACCTCAGCCTCCCAGAGTGCTAGGAGCACAGGCGTGAGCCACAGCGCCAGGCCAGCCCATTTCTGTCATTTTTAAGCCACTGAATTTGTGGAACTTGTTACAACAGCCCAAGGAAACCAACACTTCTCCTGTTCCTCTGCTTTTCTCCTTAGTGCCTGCAGTCCCTAAAGCAGTACACATCCCTTGCAAGATTTTCTCACAATGACTAGGAAACCAAAGGGCAGGTTCTATAGTGGAAAGGGCTGGCTAGGGCTGTGTGGCCCACACGAATCCAGTTTCCTATCCTGACCTGAAGACTCTTTGGCTGACCTGGGGCAGTTTTCTAACCTCTCTTAGCTTCAACTACCTCTCTTGTGAAATGAAGGTGGTATTGCCCAACACGTTGGGAAGACTGAACAAAGCATTATGTGTAATGTGCTTAGTGAGCTGCATGGTACACAGTGGATGCTCAATAAGTTAGTGATAAGGGCAAGAAAACAATACCATCACTGCCTCCCCCATGTCCCCAGCCATGACCACTCAGACCTCATAGGATCATTTGCACCCTGGGTTTTAGATGCTGATAACTGGTTTCCATAGGCGAGGTCCGGGCAGAGAAGACCTAGGAAAGGGCTGGCATGCTGCTGGAAAGACTCCCTCCATGAAGGCTGATGCAGGGCTTTGGGAAGGGGAGAGGTGGGAGATGAGAAGGAGAATGCTTGCAAGGGAGATGAGGTGAATTCTGGGGGCAAAATGTGGGGGGGGGGAAGAAGGGGAGAGGTGCTCTCCAAGGGACAGAGGTAAAGCCTGAGTTGCCTGTAAATGTGAACACCTCCCATAGATAAATATGAGAAATTTAAAGAGTGCTTAGTAGGTGCAGAGGACTATTCTAGATGCTTTACATAAATTAACTCACGTAAACTTCTTAATAACCTCTGAGATAGGTACTATTATCTCCATCTTACATTTGAATGAACTGAGGCAAAGGGAGGGTAAGCAACATGCCCAAGGTTCCCCAGCTGGTAAGTGGGGGAGCTGGGCCTCAAATCAGGCAGGCTTGTTCCAGCATCCTTTCACCGAATGCAGACGCTGTCACTCTTGCGGATAAGTGCTAAGCAACTGGTGGTGTTTGTATAACCCTGGGTCAAGGATGGTACACAGGGTCAGGGTTACTGCACTTTGGTTGACCTTCTCCTGAAAACTGGGTCACCCTAACAATTCCCAGGTTGCCTTGAGTCTCGAGCATTTTTTCCTTCCTCAGGCCCAGTTCCTGGGGCCCTGTTGGCTTGTCTATTGTCTGCTCTTAGGTAGGGTGTCCTCTCTCTGTGCCTGTGTATTAGTCAGGGTTTGTGATATGTAATAGGAGCAAGATATAAGAGGGATTATCACAGGCACTAAACAATCTCGGGAGCTGGCTTAACAGTCTGTGGACGGCTCATCCTGGGGCCTGGAGTCTGCAGGGCAGGTCCTCTAGGGGCAAGGATGAAGATGGGCATGAAGCAAGAAACAGCAGGGACACACTGAAACTGCGAGCACAAAGCTGGAACCAGAGGACAGATTGGAGCCCACATACGTCTTTCAGAAAGCCTCCAATTTGGGTATCCTATAGGAAAAGCCAGAGCCCTCCATTATGGAACTAAACACATGCCTGGCCCGGGAGTCAGAGAAGCTGAAAGAGGCTCCTGTGAGGGCTGGAAGAGCTGTGAGCCCCGTGGCTGCCACACCAGTGAGGCAGGCCAGCAGGTAAGCAGGGTCTGCTGCGTGTGGAGGAAATACGGCTGCTGTTTCACCTCTGCCTTCCGAACTCCACACAGGATGTCTCTTCCAAACTCCATGCCAGCCTGGAACTATGCAGGGAAGGGAATTCTGGGAAACACAGTTCCAGTTTTGCTAAACTGCTACAATCCAAAGCCGCACACCTGGGCTGATGACGCCTTACTCTTGCTGACAAAGCTCCTCCATTCTTTGTCTGGCAGTCATATAGTTGAAGAAAAAATAGTCTCCTACCCAGGGAATTTTCTAGTTTTAATATTTGCTTTGTGCTTTGTTTTAAAGCAAAGGTGGGAATTATTCCCTGCTGCCAACTTCTAGTATGGACACCTGGGTGGGTACCTTCGCTTCTCTTTAGAACCACCCACACCCTTCAGTCTTGGGCTCTTCTCCCCAAAGGGGTGTCATTTTCCCAATTAAAACATAGTCAGGGCCCAGTGTGGTGGCTCATGCCTGTAATCATAGCACTTTGGGAGGCCAATGCGGAAGCATCACTTGAGGCCAGGAGTTTGAGATCAGTCTGGGCAATAGTGAGACCCCATCCCTACAAAAAATAAAAAATTAATTGGGTGTGGTAGTGTGTGCTTGTAGTCCCAGCTACTCAGGAGGCTGAGACAGGAGGATCACTTGAACCTAGGAGTTTGAGGTTACAGTGAGCTATGATGATTCCACTGCACTCTAGCCTGGGTGACAGAGTTGAGACCTTGTCTCAAAACAAAACAAATAAACAAACAAAAAAAAACCCCCACAAATATGATGAACAGAGAGAATCCTTGACAGTCACCAGAGGTTTTGATGAGTTTGGGAAATTCATCTAATTTTTAAAAGAGTCTTAACTATATAAGCATTATGTTCCAAAGTATACTTTTTATTTAAGTGCTGGACAGTGTGTTTTCACTATGCCATAATTAAATGTAGCAACATAAATGACAACAGAATATGCCTTCTACATTGTTTATTGTTTATCTTCAGGATAGTTCTAGAACCAGAAGTTGCTGGTTCTAGAACCAGGGTTGCTTTTATTTAAATACTCTAACAATTGGTGGTAGCATAGTCTAGGTAGGTGGTTGTCAAACTCTTGCCTATGGCAAAATCACCAGGTTCCCATCCCAGGTTTCTTTTTCCTTCCCTTTCCTTCCCCTCCTTTCCCCTCCCCTCCCTTCCCCTCCTTTCCCTTCTCCTCCCTTCCCTTCCTTTCCCCTCCCTCCCTTTTCTTCTCTTCCCCCCCCTCCCCTCCTCTTCCTTCTTTTTTTTTTTTTTTTTAAATTGAGACAGGGTCTCGCTATGATGCCCAGGCTGGAGGCCCAGGCCACCACACCAAGCTTTATCCCCAGTTTCTGATTCAGGTCTGGGGTGGGGCCTGAGAGCTTGACGTTCTATCAACTTTCCAGGTGGTGATGATAATGCTGGTCTAGGGGCCACACTTGGAGAACCACTAGCCCTGTGGCTAAGAGTACAGACTTCCAGATCACACTGTGTGGGTTGGACTCCCAATTCACTGTCTGTTTGTTGCATGACCTTGGTTACTCAATATCCCCCGCCTCAGTTTCTTTATATGTAAAATGAGGATAATAATGACTCCTGCTTTGGGGGGTTATAGTGAGATTAAATAAATTGATCCACATAAAGTATGAATTTTTTTTATGTAGGCATAAAGTACTTTTTCCATGTTTTATCGATAAAATATTTTACCCACAGTAAGTATGGATACAGCATAAAGTAAATAACAACCGTTTACTCTTATTTTAATTCAGAATATATTTTGTGAGTCAGTGATTATGTAGCAAATTCATATCAAGCTATAGATTTACAGATCTTCCCCACTCATAAAGGCTTTGTCTAGAAGAAATTGAAGTCTTTGATTTAATTTCTTGGTAATTAGTTGTGAAATCTTCAAATCTCTTCATATTTGACCCTTAGTATTTCTTTAATGATGATTGCGGAACTTGGAATTACCAAGCAAATGCGTTAGGAAAAAAGTATTATGGTAGAAATATAGCAAATGAAATCTTTTATGAAATATTATTTTAACGGAAAAGCTAACTTTATGGCAAAGTTTGGGTTTAATTTCCTAATTGTCCAGAGGGTGGCAGCACCACACGGGAATTTTGCAGAAGACTATAGTTAAGAACTCCCCATCACCACCTCTCTGCACCAGGGGGGCTCTTTTGCACTGTGAACCCCATGTCCTGGATCTCAGACTCTTTCTTATCCTTGTTTGGACTTTAGATGATCACCTACGTGGACCAAGCCCCCTTCCTGTTGGGGATGCCAGTGTCCGCTCATGTGTTGGAAAAAACAGTTTCACCTTGGCTGCAAGACTAACCTGAAGTGTGAATCGAAACAAGTCCTTGAGCCCCCAGCCTCAGTTTCACTTGTGTGAAATGAAGACAGTGGAATAGAGGCTCTAGGGGGTCATCCGCCCTGACAGCCCGGGGTCCCAAGTTTAAAGTCAGGGCATGTAGAAGGTGCCCACAGGCAGGTGGGTCCTGAGGGCAGAGGTGGGGACAGCAGCGGGTTGGCGCCCTCAGCAATGTCCTGCTGCAAGAATCCGGGACGCGGGTCGGGGGCATCCCGTTTACCAGGATGTATTCAGAAATTCCATGGAAAGTCACATCAATTTTTAACATAAAACTGATGAGGTCAACGAAATTCTATGTCTCAGAAGGCTTTTCCAGGGGTAACCAGGTCTCCTCTGCCTTTGGGGTTATTTCGGTGGAGACTGTCACTTTGGGCAAGAGCCTTGTTTCAGGAAGCCTAACGGGTTTCGTTCAAGAGAAACCGCTCTTGGAGAAGGATGCTCTGGCGCCCTCTGGTGACGCATCCCGGCTAAGGCGTCACTCACCTTCACACCCTGCTTTCAATCTCTCCCATTAAATAATCCAGATTTTACTTTTGAGACATGTGTCCCCAGCTTCTGGACGGTTATTACTTTTACAGTTAACTCTAGGATCCCCCACGTAGAGGCTAGGAGATTCCATATTGGTAACAGGGACTTCAAGCAAGATTAGAGAGAAAGTACTCATAAACTATTAAACACCTTGGTGAAGCTGCCAAGTCTTCAGTGTTGGCTCATTTCAGAGAAAAACAACAGGCATTGGGAGAGAGTTGTCAGCCCCAACGGAGGGAGGGAGCGTCTGAGAGCTGGCACTCAGGAATCCCCCTGCTTCTTCCTCTACCTCCTGTCTCTGTGGCTCGGACAGATGACTAGGCGTCCACTTCAGTTTCATGACTGAGATCCCAGTTCCTCACAGGCTGGATCCTCCCAGGACCCCATGCAGCCCTTACCAGCACCCCTTATGAGTGGGGACCTAGCTCCTGTTCCTTGAGTCTCAAAGTGTTGCTGGAAATACTAACATTTCTCAGAGAGCAGTCAGGAGCCAACTGCGTTAGCATGTCCTGGGATCCTTGTTACGCCCAGATTCCTCTGGTCCAGCCTGGGACCTGCTGAATTAGAATCTTTGAAGGTAGAGATAAGGATTATTCATTTTTAAAAATTTTCACCTAATACTTGTTAGAAAGGATTATGCATTTTTAACAAGATCCCTCGGTGATTGTTTGGCAAGCCAAAATTTAAGAATTGTAGATTGATAACTCCTTATCGTGATACTGTCTGCCCACTACAAAGACAGGAGCAAATGTCTGCATTTTCACCACACTGCCAACAGGACTGTGCCTTCCTAGATCTCAGCACCATCCTGGGTGCACAAATGTGGCCCTCCTGGCTGTCTTCCTGGGAAATAAGTCATGGAATAAATTCCCCAGCTCTTGCCTGGACCACTTTTTCTCCCACCAGGTTAGTGTTCCTGAGATTGCAGCAAGACTCTTTGCTGAAGAACCTTAAATTATACCCCTAACATTAAAATAAGCATGTCAAGCACTAAGAAATTGAACATGTAAAGTCACAAAAGCATATATGATCTGATCTATACATATTGCCAGAGTCATTTATAATGTGGGAAAATAAAAGCTGCCGACTGGCCGGGTGTGGTGGCTCACGCCTGTAATCCTAGCACTCTGGGAGGCTGAGGCGGGAGGATCGCTCAAGGTCAGGAGTTCAAAACCAGCTTGACCAAGAGGGAGACCCCAGTCTCTACTAAAAATAGAAAGACATTAATCGGCCAACTAAAAATATATAGAAAAAATTAGCCGGGCATAGTGGCATCTGCCTGTGGTCCCAGCTACTCTGGAGGCTGACGCAGAAGGATTGCTTGAGCCCAGGAGTTTGAGGTTGCTGTGAGGTATGATGACGCCATAGCAATCTAGCCTGGGCAGATGAGTGAGAATCTGTCTCAGAAAAAAAAAAAAAAAAGCTGCCTACAAAAACAATTATGTTTTACTTTGGTAGTTTTGCCCAGCAGAGGCAACTTTTGTCTCTGTTTCTGTTTATCTGTCTCTCTGTCTGCCCTTGACATTAACAGGAATAACATGAAATTGAATATCTGCTGTGTCTATTAGACAGGAGCAGTGAGGTCAGGGGCCTGAAACCCACTGTAGGGGTCAGGGACTCGGTGTTGAAGAGGACATTAAATTAAAGTACAACTTCTTCCCCAGAACAGGAATCCCTTCCTGACTTCTGCTGCTGCCTGCCCTTGGACCTATTTTTAGGTAAACTTTTCATCTCAGTACCCAAGGCTTCCTCACCAACCACTCCTCCCAAATGAGGCAGAGAACAAAACAGCCTGCAAGTTCACGAACACTGGTTCCTGGTGTTACTAGTGCTGCCGCTTTAGCATGCTGTCCATGTCCAGCATGCCAGCCACAGCCACATGTGGCTGTGGAGCACTTAGAATGTGGCTGGTGGAGAATGTGCTCTAAGCGTAAAAGACATACCAGCTGCTGGAGACTTAGTAAGAATGTAATGAACCATCTCATTAGTAATTATATATATCGATCACATGTTGAAATGATAATATTCTGGGTATATTGAGTTAAACAAAATATATTATTAAAATTAATATCACTTATTTGTCCTTTTCAAATTTGGCCACTATAGGCAATTTAAAATAACATACATGGCTCACATATTTCTGTTGCTACTCCAGACCTTTCTGGTCTAGACTGAGGTATTTATCTGACGATCTTATCGTAAAGTTCCCTAAACTGTGTGATCTGCCTGGTCTCTCCTAGTTCTTCCCTTCCTGGCCAGCAATATTTTGCCCATGGAGCTGTGGGACACATAACTGCTCCTGTTAGAAAGCCATGTTAGAATGCCCCAACTTGCTCATTCCGTTGCTAGATAAGTCAAAACATGCTTCCCTCTGACAGCTTTCTATGTGAATGAATATGAGTCATGGTTAATGACTAGATAGTAACAAATTTATGGAATTTATTGAACCAATTCTCTATTGCTAGTCTTCTAGTCTATTTTCAGCTTTTAAAAAATTACCCAGGCTGGGCATGGTGGCTCATGCCTGTAATCCTAGCACTCTGGGAGGCTAGACGGGTGGATCATTTGAGCTCAGCAGTTCGAGACCAGCCTGAGCAAGAGCAAGACCCCGTCTCTACTAAAAATAGAAAGAAACTAGCTGGACAACTAAAAATATATAGAAAAAATTAGCCAGGCATGGTGGCGCATGCATGTAGTCCCAGCTACTTGGGAGGCTAAGGCAGGAGGATCACTTGAGCCCAGGAGTTTGAGGTTGCTGTGAGCTAGGCTGATGCCACAGCACTCTAGCCCGGGCAACAGAGTGAGACTCTGTTTGGAAAAAAAAAAAAAAATTTACCCCTAAGGATAACTATGCTTATAGTCAAATCTTTATACACATATTAAAGGATTTCCTTTGGATAAATCCTTACTATTATAATTGCTAAGTTGAAACGTATACTGTGTGTGTCTTTAAAGCTTGTGACACTATTCCATGTTACACTGAATATTATAATTCTCAAACTCTTTGTAATTCTTATAAAATGATCATTTTGTTTAAAAATGTTACATTAAAATGGTTAAAAAGGAATTTAAAATAGCAATTTATTGTTTTTTGGGGTTTTTTTTGCTTTAGTGGCATGGTATTTCTTAGTTTTCAACTCATTGTTTTAAGCTCCCTTTCTGTTGACTAAAAAGTATTAAATAAAATTAATTAAATAAAATTAAACTAAATAGATTTCAATTGCCAGTTTCTTGTGTGAATGTGTCCTTCCAGAGGTATTCTATACATTTTCCACACAATGCACATTTTTCTACACCTTGCATTTTCATATTTGTTCCTTTTTCTTTTCTCTTTCTTTCTTTCTTTCTTTCTTTTTTTTTGAGACAGAGTCTCACTTTGTTGCCCAGGCTAGAGTGCTGTGGCGTCAGTGTAGGTCACAGCAACCTCAAACTCCTGGGCTCAAGCGATCCTCCTGCCTCAGCCTCCGAGTAGCTGGGACTACAGGCATGTGCCACCATGCCCGGCTAATTTTTTCTATACATTTTTAGTTGTCCAGCTAATTTTCTTCTATTTTTGGTAGAGACGTGGTCTCGCTCTTGCTCAGGCTGGTCTCGAACTCCTGAGCTCAAATGATCCGCCCGTCTCGGCCTCCCAGAGTGCTAGGATTAGAGGCATGAGCCACCACACCCAGGCTTGTTCCTTTTTCTTAAGGAAAAAAAAAAGACTGGCTTTTTTTTTTTACCCTCCTTAACAAGTTTCAACTGTTAAACTTGTAATGATCGTAAGAATCCACTTTCTTAAGCAGTAATTTATTTTCTTTCCTTCCTCTCCTTTTTTGTCATTTGTCTTTTCTTCCAGATGGAACAGTAAGCAGTCTGGTCTTGAGTATCCCAGGACCGCTGATGAACAAGCTTGCCCACCCTGTGTTTGTGACGGGGAAAGAGTGAACACCAACGCCCTGGGCTGGGCTGCAGAATCCTCTCCGCTAAGACCTGCTGGCAGAGGCAACAGGTGAAAAGTGATTGATTTCTCCTTTGTGTAAGGAAGTCCCAGTCTTTCCTTCTCAACCCCCAAGGTTCAATTTTCTGTATTATCTCTCCATCTCAGTTTAACAACGCTTCACACACAATAGACACTATCCAAATGCTTGTTGAGTGAACAAATTAATAAATGAAAATATCAATGAATGAATACGAGCCAATCCCAGAAATATTTGATAAAGCCTGTTTAAATAGTACAAAAGATTTTTATCCATGTGCCTGGCTTGCCATGAATGAACGATGACAGTGTAGCACAAATGCCATTGGATATGGCGGAATCACATCTTTTTAGGGCTGGAAGAGGCCTTAGAGCTTATCGTGTCTCAAGGTCCCAAACTGGTGAATACCAGCAGAATATATTTATTTGGTCTACATAGTCTTGTTGTTGCTGATGTCGGTACTTTTGAATTAGGTATATAAACATATAAAAATTGAGACATTTCATAAAAAGTGATTCAGAGCTTTTGGGGGGAAAAACTGGGGAATTTGGAATCTCTGGGTCTATGGCTACAGACAATAGCCTGGGCTGAATATTTGCTTTTAGATTGGGTCTGTTGCATTTATCCAATGCAGCTTCCAATTACCCACAGTGCACCTAACACACGTGCAAGATTTGTCTAGCCTGATAGAATTGCTCTTGTGATACCTCACCTAATCCAATGCCTACTACCCCATTTTACTGATAGGGAAACTGAGGCCCACTCAGTTTACCTCCCTAAACAGTTGGTCTGATTTGGGTCTCATCCCTGCACTGTCTTCCAGCCACTGTCAGAGTGAGCTCTGGAAAACACAAATTTGACAAAGTCACATCCCTGCTTAAAATCCTTTAGCGGTTCCTTGCTAGTTTTGAAGATCCCAGTCTTCTTATCATGGCTTACAAGACCTTTCAGTGCAAAGCCTACTTTACCTACCTTAACTCCTACAACTCTAACAAACCAGCCACACCAAATATCTTCACATTCTTTCATTCCGCCATATCCTTTTGTGCCTCAGTGTCCCTTTAGCTGGACTTCTCTTGCCTATCATTTATCTGGCAAACTCATTCATATTCAGTACTTAGCCCAGGCACCTGTGATTCTCTCCTGGGAATCCCTCCCCACTCCCCCTCCTCCATCACATCTGAGCCACAGGGCTCAGCTCACACTCCTATTTATAGCTCTCAGGCAGTCTGTTGTGACTTCCCCCTAGACTATGTGCTCCTCGAGGGAAGGGACCAAAAACTAGTGATATTATCCTCAGCATTTTCCCCAGCGCTCAACAAACGTTGACTAGATGAATGACAGCCTTGCTCCAGGTGACTTTGTTGGTGACATAGCTGTGAGAGAATATGGTCTTCACCTGATTTCCTGTAGGGTTGTGACTAGGAATCCTTTGCAACCTTGACAGAGTGCAGGGACAAGCTATATTCTCTCCATATTACCAGACTGTCTCAGTAAACAAAATCAACTCCTGTTGAGTCTCTTCTTCCTCTTTTTCTCTCCCACACATAGTGTATACTCAGCTTCCCATTTATGAGGTTGACTCCCAGACATCCATTTGACTCCGGATAACTAACATAAGCCAATCACAAAAAGTCTATACTTCTTGCTAACATTTTGTTCATGAACGAGCCTGTGACAAAAATCTGATTAGTGTGAAACATGAGGAGAATCCTGCTGAATGGAAGATAGTTCTGAGAAATTTTCTTCTATTCTAAAGAAAAGTCACAAAAACAGATACTTCCTCCTTTTGTCTTCCTGACACCATCATTTCAGAACATGGTGTATGGAAGTGCTGAAAGCATCTTGCCACCAGCCTAAAAATGAGGCCAACACCAACTATGGCAGAACAGAGAGATGGGGGAGAACCTTGAATGAAAGTATCATTAAGCAGCTGAATCAACCAACCCTGATTCTTGTTACATTGCCACATTAGATAATAAATTTCCTTTTTTAAGCCAATTTAAGTCATGTTTGTATATTTTGATTTGGAATTAAAACATACTCCCTGATATGGTTCTTTGATTCCTCAAATAACTACATATAATCCTCAACTTTCTAATCCCTTTGTTAGTCTATGAATAGTCTAATTAATTAGATAAGCTTCGGATGTCTAAAACTGAGCACCATGAAGGGAGGACGGGCATGCCCAGGGGTTCTTTATTGGTTTTCTCCTTATCGTTCCTATACATAGCTCTCAGTTACAGATAAAGCACTTCGTAGAGTTGTCCATGAGTGAGTCTCATTCCGTCATTCCCTACTGTGGGCTATGCTGTCAGCTTCTTTCCAACCTTCAGCCACACTTCTTCCTTCCCAAGAGCACCCAAACTTTGTTTACAAGAATGCCCACCCTCCTTGCAGCACTACGACCACTGTTCCAAGGATAAGCCTGATTCTTCCGTGGGCAATCCCAGTGCCCCTTGTCTATGATCAGTGATGAATAGTTCTGTAACTCAGTTCTGGCCAGTGAGACATGAGAGGAAGTCTGTTAGGAAGCTTCTGGGAAAACTTTTCCCATTCCTAAGAGAGAGCTAATTCCTCTTGATGCTGCCCTGTGAGAAAGTGAATACTCCAATTGCTGCTGCCATATTGTTAACAGCTTGAGGATGAGGCCAGCAACAGAAATATCAGAAAAAAAAAGATGGGAAGAATCCAGGTCCTTGATAGCACATTGAGTTGCTGAATTGACCAATCCTGAAGCACTTCGTACCCTAGTTGGGGATTTTAGTAAGGCATGATAATGCATTTTCTTATTTTTAAGACTATTTAAATGATATATCTGAAAAAAAGGAGGAAGGTATCTTGCACTTAACCATTTGTTGCTTTCCTTACAGCTCTAATATGTTTTTGTATGTTTTGTTTGATGGGTGAAGATCAACTTTTCATGAAGGGTCTGACATAGGAATGTCGTGACCAAAAAAGAACATTCCAGGAATCAGCTACTGTTTCGTTCTCCTTTCCAACAGAAAGCAAATGCTACATGACTGTATTAGCCAAGACAGGCTAGGAGAGGATGCAGTAACCTCCAAATCTTGTGCCTTTAACATTTAACAAAAGTATATTTCTCACCGGCATAAAATTTGATGCAAGTGAACCAAAGTTCTCCATCTGGTGAATCAGGACTCCAGGCTTCTTCTATTTAGAAATGCTGCCCTTTTTATACAGGGCTTCCAAGGGCACCATGGCAGGGAAGGGAGCACGTGGAATAGCCCAGCAGCTCTCAAACAATGCCATCCAGAAGAGACACACGTCACTCACATTCACACTTCATTGGCAAGAAGTGACACATCTTGCCTAATGGCAAGAGAGTTTAGAACTCTATAGTCCTCTTCTGTCCAGGATGGAGAGGAGAGGCAGATATGGGTAAGACCTTTTAGTCTCCACTATAGTATCAAAACAAAATTTTTTTTTAGTTTTATAAAAAAGTGACTACTTTATGAAGAGAAACGTGAAGAAGTACTTGTTATAAAAATTATTATATAGAATTCTTTGTAAACAGATCAGCAAAGTGTTGCTATTTTGGGCCACATATAAGTCAAAGAAACGGCCGTTATACTGAAGCTTCTTAGTAATCTAAGTAATCTCTCTGTTGATTGATTCTCTGCTCTGGGAAGTGAACATTCTTTTCAAAATGGCCTTTAATTACTTCACACCTTTAAAAGACTAAATATGACAACTTAGCATTACTGTTGTTTTGCACTAAAATAGCATGTTTTTAAAAAAGGGACTGTAAAAAAGGAAAAAGAAGGGAATGTGTTCTCCAAAAATATCAGTGTCATAAAAGATAAAGAAAGGCTGATGATAACCTGTTCCAGATTAAATGAAACTAAACAGACATGACAACCAAATAAACACGTGATCCTAGTCTGGAATCTGTACTGGAGGAGCAATGCTATAAAGAGCATTATGATTCAATTGACAAAATTGGAATACAGACAATAGATACAATAAAAATATTGTATCTGTGTTAAAGTTACTGTGGCTAATAACTACACTAAGAAAATATAAAGAATATCCTTATTTTTAGGAAATACATAATCAAAAATTTTGGAGTAAGGAGTCACAAAATATGCAATTTACTTAAAAAAAATTATCAGAGGCCAGGCACAGTGGCTTATGCCTATAATCCTAGCACTTTGGGAGGCTGAGATGGGAGGATCCCTTGAGGTCAGGAGTTTGAGACAAGCCTGAGCAAGAGCAAGACCCTGTCTCTACAGGGAGAGGCTAAAATAGAAAAATTAGCCAGGCATGATGGCACATGCCTGTAGTCCCAGCTACTTGGGAGGAAGATTGCTTGAGCCCAGGAGTTTGAGGTTATAGTGAGCTATGATGACACTATTGCACTCTAGCCTAGGTAGAGTAAGACCCTGTCTCAAAGAAAAAAAATGTATATACATAATAAAGACTCAATACTGTTAAATGTCAGTTTCTACCAGATTGATTTATGGATTCAACATAATGTCAATAAAAACCTCCTCAAGGCTGTTTTGTAGAAAATACCAAGATGATTCTAAAATTCACACGGAAATAAATAGGGTGGTGCGACCGGGCGTGGACCCAAAACAGCTGAGCGGAGGAGGCTCCTGCCGGTGCAGCCTTCCCTCCGGCTGGAAAGCGTCAGCAACTTACTCTTTTTGCGATGCTATTTGTCCAGGACACTCGTCCCCAAGCTGGGAACCCAGCTCTGCCTCGGTCCTGGCCCCCATTTCTCAGACCGAGATACTGGGCCTTCTAGCGAAGCGCTGACTTGGTAAGAACTGACAAGTCTTAATAAGGCAAGTTCTTCACAACTGAACTCTGGTCCCAAATGGTCCCCTGAACAGTTTCTCCTTGGGGGTTATCAACGTGCAAATTGCCCCACCATCTATCCTGACAGTCTATCCTTAGAGTATGTTTGTAGACATTAAAATAGTTAACATTTATTAAGCAAAAAAAAAAAAACTTGTATAAAAACTTGTATAAAAAAACTTGTAAAAAAACTGTATAACTTTAAAAAAGAATAACAAAGTTGGAGAATTTACATTACCTGACTTCAATACTTAATACAAAGCTACAACAATCAAAATGATGTGGTATCTGTATAAGGACAGAATAGAAAATAGAATGGAGAATTCAGAAATAGACCCACACATATATAATCAATTGATTTTCACCAAGGAAATTCAGTGGAGAAAAGAAAGTCTTCTCAAAAAATGGTGCTGAACAGTTGAATAACCACATATAAAAAGATGAATTTAAACTCTTACATCTGATGCTATGCACACACACACATACACACAAAACCTCAAAATGGACCATGGACCTAAATAATATAGAAACTATAAATCTTGTAGAAGAAAACACAAGATAAAATTTCTCTGTTTAGGTAAAGATTTCTTAGATATAACACCAAAAAGCATAATCCATTAAAAAAATTGATTAAGTTGGACTTCATCAAAATTAAAAATTCTGCTCTTTAAATGATACTGTTAAGAGAATGAACATATGAACCACAGACTGGGAAGAAAATACTTGCAAATCGAATTATTTGATAAAAGTCATTTATCCAAAATATGTAAAGAACCCTCAAAACTCAATTATAAAATAATCCAATAAAAATAGACAAAAGATTTGAGAAAAATTTTTACAAAAGAAGATATTCAATATCAAATAAACACCTGAAAAGGTAGTTAACATCCTTAGTAATTAGGGAAATGCAAATTAATATCACAATGTGATACCTCTACACACCTGTTAGTATGGCTAAATTTAAAAACACTGACTGTATGAAAAGGCCTGGATGAGTGGGTGGGAAATGGGCAGTAGAGACAGGAAACAGCAGATCACGCCCCATCTTGTAGGTCAGGCTGAGCCATGCTAAAGATCTGGACTGTTTCTTCTATTGAGTAGCTTTCAAAGGGTTTTTTTTGTTTGTTTTTACTAAGACCCACAATAATAAAATTATTTTACCTGGCAACTTGGACCATATGTATGTATGTATATATTAATACATCATAAATACATAGGCAGATGTATAATAAATCTCAAATGTAACTACTTTGGAAAACTGGCAGTTTTCATAAAGTTATCATACATCTACTCTGTGATCCAGAAAACTTACTCCTGTTAGTAGGGGCAAAAGAAATGGGTGGATATGTCCACAAAAAGACATGTACAGGAATATTCACAGGAGCTTTGTTCATAGTAGTTAAAGTTTGGGAAACAATCCAAATGTCTATCAACAGGAGAATTGGATAATCAAATTGGAGTGTATTCATACAGTGAAAGACAGCGATAAAAATGGAAAAACTACAGCGACCTGCAACATCGTGAATGTATCTCACAGACATAATGTTGAACTAAAGAAGCCAAACCCCAAAAAAGTGTGCATTCTTCATTTATATAAAGTTCAAGAACAGGCAAAACTAATTGATGATAGCAGAATAATGGTTATCTCAAGGGGAGGGTGTGACTAGGAAAAGACATGAAGTCCTTTTGGGGTGGCAGCTATATTGTATGTCTTGCTGTGGGTGGTGGTCAAATGAGAGTATGCATATGTAAAAATTCATCAGGCTGTACACTTAAGACTTGTGCATCTTCCTGAATACATGTTATACCTCAATACAAAGTTGTTTAAAATTATCACATATTTGACACTCTGTCAAAACTGTCCTTTAAAATAACATGTTAAATATGGTGTCTCAAATTCCCATTCAGAATACATATTTAGTTTTTTAAAAAAATCTGAAATAAATGTATGACAGAGCAATATTTACGTGTGATTCAGGATGTCAAAAAAAACAAAACAAACACCTGACTATACTGACTTTCTACACTGTTGGTAGAAATGTAAAATAGTACAACACTTCCAAACAATAGTTAGGCTGTTTCTCACCCACCCCCTGATTTTATTTATTTATCTATTTATTTATTTCAATAGATTCAGTGAGTACAAATAGTTTTTGTTACATGGATGAATTGTATAGTAGTGTAGCTACTACTTAAAAACATAAACATATATCTACTATATGATCCTCGATATTTACCCAAAAGAAATAAAAACATAGGGCTATTCAGAGACTTGTACATGAATGTTCATAATAACTTTATTTTTAATAATCCAAAATTGGAAATAACCCAAATATTCATGAAGAGATGAATGGATATAACCAAAGAAGTGAAAGATCTCTATGATGAAAGCTACAAAACATTGATGAAAGAAGTTGAAGAGGACACACAAAAATGGAAAGATATTCCATGCTCATGGATTGGAAGAATCAATATTGTTAAAACATCTATACTACCCAAAGCAGTGTACAGATTCAATGCAATCCCCATCAAAATAGCAATAGAAATAGAAAAAATAATCCTAAAATTTATATGGCACCACAAAAGATCCAGAATAGCCAAAGCCATCCTGAGCAAAAAGAACAACACTGGATGAATCACATTACCTGACTTCAAATAATACTACAGAGCTGTAGTAACCAAAACAGTATGGTACTGACATAAAAATAGACACATATACCAATGGAGCAGTATAGAGAACCCAGAAATACATCCATACATCTATAGTGAACTTATCTTCGACAAAGGTGCCGAGGACATACAGTGGGGAAATACAACATCTTCAATAAATCGTGGTAGGAAAACTGGATTGACATGCAGAAGAATGAAAGTAGACCCTTACCTCTCGCCATACACAAAAATCAAATCAAAATGGATTAAAGAATTAAATCTAAGACCTGAAACTATGAAACTACTGAAAGAAAACATTGGGGAAATGCTTCAGGACATTGGTCTGGGCAAAGACTTCCTGAGTAATACCCACAAAGCACAAGCAACCAAAGCAAAATTGGACAAATGGGATCACATCAAGTTAAAAAGCTTCTGAACAGCAAAGGAAACAACAAGGTGAAGATACAACCAAAAGAATGAGAGAAAATATTTGCAAACTATCTGTCTGACAAGGAATTAATAACTAGAATATATTATATAAGGAGCTCCAATAATGCGATAGGAAAAAATCATATAATCCAATTAAAAAATGTGGAAAGAATCTCAATAGACATTTCTCAAAAGAAGACATACAAATGGCCAACAGGTATATGAAAAAATGCTCATTGTCATTAGTCATCAGAGAAATGCAAATCAAAACTACAATGAGATATCATCTTGCGGCCGGGAGCGGTGGCTCATGCCTATAATCCTAGCACTCTGGGAGGCCAAGGTGGGTGGATCGCTCAAGGTCAGGAGTTCAAAACCAGCCTGAGCAAGAGCAAGACCCCATCTCTACTAAATATAGAAAGAAATTAATTGGCCAACTAAAAATATATAGAAAAAATTAGCCAGGCATGGTGGCACATGCCTGTAGTCCCAGCTACTTGGGTAGCTGAGGCAGGAGGATTGCTTCAGCCCAGGAGTTTGAAGTTGCTGTGAGCTAGGCTGAACCATGGCACTCACCCTAGCCTGGGCAATAAAGTAAGACTCTGTCTCAAAAAATAAAAAAGTGCTTGAGGTAATGGATACCCCAATTAATTTGATTAATTCACATTGTATGCCTGTATCAAAACATCACATGTAACCTATACAGATATACAACTATTATGAGCCCATAATAACTAAAAATAAAATTTGAAAAAATAGATGAATGGATAAACAAACTATCTTATATCCATATAATGTAGCTCTACTGAGCAATAAAAAGGAATAAACTACTGACACATGCAACAACATAGATAAATTTCATAATAATTGTGTTGAGTAAAAGAAACTAGATAAAAAAAGAGTATACGTGACTTCTGGTTTCTAGTCCAGAATGTAGGGAGATTGAAGTTGTCATTCCATCCAAACAAGTGAAAAACTGAACAAACTGAAAAATTGACAACTATTTTTAGATCCATAGGAGAAGTGAGACCACAAGGCAAACCACTGCCTTAAAAATTTGAAAAAGAGAGAGAGAAAGGCAAATACAGAGAATCATAACTTCCCAAAGCAGAAATCCATGAGCAGAGGCCTCCATGGGAACTGGCACCAGGGGAGGAAAACTTAAATTGTAATTGAATAATTTTTGGAGACCCGGAGTCTGAGAGTCAAAAATTCTAGGAGGACCCAGTCATGGGATGTCCATACAGTTTTGTGAGTTGTGCCCCCAGGAGCTCAACCAGGGTCTTACAGTGAATATTAGAAGGAAAAAAACCTGTCTACTTCTGGCAGGGAGAGGGGGAAAGGAATAATTTTGAAATATACCAGAGCATTCTGTTCTACTTAGCAGGTCTGCCCTCAGAAGAAGCTACCAGAATATAACCTGCTGGGGTTTTATCAGAGCCCTAACTGACCTGGGGGAAGGGAAATACCCTACTCCAGCTCAATCTGGGTGGATGGGGGGAACTGAGAATCACTACTGAAGTTCACAGTCCAGAAGCACAGGCTCACTAAAAGACTGAGACCTAACCATAGGGCTAGCGAATGCATCTCTTCCCCCCAATACTTTACCACCACTTTACCAAAGGCCTGTTTACAGCCAGTATATTACGTTTGGCTATCAAGAAAATTTACAAGGCAAAAAGCACAGTTTGAAGAGACAGAGAAACTGTCAGAACCAAACTCATATATAACAGGGATATTGGAATTATCAGACCAGAAATTTAAAACAACTATGATTAATATGCTAAGAGTTCTAATGTATAAACTAGACAGACTGCAAGAACATATGGGCAATGTAAAGAGGGAGATGGAAATTCTAAGAAAGAATCAAAAAAGAAATGCTAGAGATCAAAGACTATAACAAAAATGAAGAATGCCTCTGATGTACTCGTTAGTAGAGGCAACATGTTTGGGAAAAGAATTTCTGAGCTTGAGGCTCTCTCAATAGAAACTGCCAAAACTGAAAAGCAAAGAGAAAAAAAAGACTTAATAAAAGCCAGTACAGAATATCAAAGAACAGTGTGACAAGTATAAAAAGGAGTAACAACCCATAATGGGAATACCAGAAGAAGAAGAAAAAGAGAAAGGAACAGACGCAATAACATGAAGCAATAACGACTGAGAATTTTCCCAAATTAATGTCTGATACCAAACCACAGATGTAGGAAGCTTAGAGAACACCAAAAGAAATAAAGAACAAGGTAACAAACATGGTAGATATAAATCCAACTATGGCAATAATTTCTTTAAACATCAATGGTCTAAATATAACAATTAAAAGATAGAGATTATTAAAAAGCAACACCCAACTGTGTTGTCTACAAAAATCCACTTTAGATTTGACACATATAGATTAAAAGTAAATGGATGGAACAATACAGAAGATAAATGAAATAAAAAGTTGGCTTTTTTAAAAAGATAAACAATTTAACAATTTAACAATTTGACAAGACATTAGCTAGGTTAACAAAAAGAGAGAAGACTCAAATAAATAAAATCAGAAACAAAAAAGGAGATGCCACAATTGATACCATGGAAATACAAAGCATCGTTAGAGACCATCATGAACAATGACACACCAATAAATTGGAAAACCTAGAGGAAATGGATTAATTCCTAGACACATGCAATCTACCAAGATTGAACCAAGAAGAAATAGAAAGCCTGACCAGACAAATAAGAAGTAACAAGATTAAATCAGCAATAAAAATTCTCCCAACAAAGAAAAGTCCAGGAGCAGTTGGCTTCACAGCTGAATTCTACTGAACTTTTAAAGAACTAATACCAATTCTTTCTCAAACTATTTCAAAAAAATTGAATGAGGGAAAGTTTTTCCAAATTCATAACACAAGGCCAGCATAACTAATACCTAAACCAGATAAGGACATGACAAAAAAGGAAACTACAGACCAATATCCCTGATGAACATAAATGCAAAAGTCCTCAACAAAATACCAGCAAACCAAATCCAACAGCACATCAAAAAGATCATACACTATGATTAAGTGGGATTCATCCCAGGGATGCAAGGATAGTTCAACATAAGCAAGTCAGTAAATGTGATACATCACATCAACAGAATGAAGGGAAAAAAAATATAATGATCATCTAGATAGATGAAGAAAAAGCATTTGATAAAATTCAACATCCTTTCTTGATAAAAATGCTCAATAAAGTATAAAAAGAAAGTACCTCAACACAATAAAGGTCATATATGACAGGGCCACGGCTAATATCATACTGAACAGGAAAAAGCTGAAAGTTTTTCCTCTAAAAACTGGAACAAGACAAGGATGCCCACTGTCACTGCTTCTATTCAATACAGTAAGGAAAAATAGACAAATGGGATTATATCAAACTAAAAAGCTTCTGTACAGCAAAGGAAATAACAGAATCAGTAGACAACCTATAGAATGGGAGAAAATATTTACAAAGTATTCATCTGACAAGAGATTATAGCCAGAATATACAAGGAACCAAACATTTCAATAGCAAAAAACAATCTGCTTAAAAAATGGGCAAACGATCTGAACACATTTCTTGAAAGAAGACATACAAATAGCCAGCAAGTAATACAGAAAAAATGCTCAACATCATTAATCTTTGGGGAAGTCTAAATCAAAACCACAATGAGCTATTCTGTCACCCCAGTTACGATGGCTATTACCAAAAAGACAAAAAATAATCAATATGAGTGAGGATGTGAAGAAAGTTTGATGGAAATGCAAACTAGCACAGCCACTATGGAGAGCAATAAGGAAGTTCCTCAAAAAGCTACAGATAGAACTACCATATGATCCAGCAATCCCACTACTGGGAATTTATCCAAAGGAAAGAAAATCAATATATGGAAAGGATGTCTGCACCCCCACATTTACTGCAGCACTATTGACAATAGCCAAGATATGGAATCAACCCAAGTGTCCAACAGAAGATGAATGCATAAATTAAATGTGGTACATATGCACAATGGAATACTATTCAACCATAAAAAAGAATGAAATCCTGTCATTTGAGGCAACAAGGATGGAACTAGAGGACATTATAAGTGGAATAAACCAGGAAGAGACAGTTAAACTCCCATGCTCTCACTAATATGCAGAAGCTAAAAAAAGTTGATTTCATAAAAGTAAAATGCAAAATAGAAGTTACTAGAGGCTGGAAAGAGTGGGAAGAAGGGGAGGAATAGGGAGAGACATGTTAAAGGACACAAAATTACACCTAGATGGGAGGAAAAAATTCTAGTGTTTTACAGTGTGACTATACTTAACAATAATATATCATATACTGTCAAATAGCTAGAAGAGAGGATATTGAATGTTCCCAACACAAGGAAATGATAATTTATCCTAATCTGATCATGACACATTGTATGTATGGAAATGTCACTATGTACCCCACAAATATGTACAACTATCAGGTATCAATTTAAAACAAATAAATAAAAGAAAAAGTAAATGGATGGAGAAAGACATACTATGCTAATACTAATCAAAAGAAAGTGGGAGTGGCTATATTAATTTCAAACAGAGCAGACCAGAACAAGAAAACTTATCAAGGATAAAGAGGGTCATTACATAATGATGAAGAGGTCAATTCTACAAGAAGACATAACAATTCTTAAAGTGTGTGCACCTAACAATAGAGCATTAAAATACATGAAGCAAAAACTGATAGAACTGCAAAGAAATGAATACACCATTATAGTTGGAAACTTCAATACCCCCCTGTTAGAAATGGACAGAGCCAGGAGCAGAAAATCAGTAAGGACATAGTTGAACTCAACAACACCATCAATCAATTGAATATAATTTACATCTATAGCCTACTTTATCCAACCACAGCAGAATACACATTCTCACATCAAACATTCACCAAGGTAGACCACATTCAGAGCCATAAAACACACCTTAACAAATTTAAAAGAATAGACACCAGGCAATTTCTGCTTTCAGACCATAATGGAATTAAACTAGACATCACTAACAGAAAGAAAGCAAAAATATTTCAAAACATTTGAAGAATAAACAATACACTTCTAAATAATACATGGTCAAATAAGAAATCTCAAGAGAAATTTAAAAATATTTTGAACTGAATGAAAATAAAAATACAAGTTTCTGAATTTGGGACATTCAGTGAAAAGAATGCTTAGAAGGAAGCTTATAGCACTGAATACTTATATTAGAAAAGAAGATCTAAAATTAATAATATAAGTTTCCACTTTAGGAAATTAGAAAACGAAGAGTAAGCAGAGAAAAGAAGTAACAAAAATTAGAGCAGAAATTAATAAAATTGAAAAAAAGCAATCAACAGAAAAAAATCAATGAAACCAAAATCTGGGTTTTTTTTTTTAAAGATAAAATCAATACATCTCTAGCCAGGCTAAGAATAGAGAGGACACAAATTACTAATACCAGAAACTGAAGAGGGGACATCACTACAGATCCTATGGATATTAAAAGGATAATAAAGAAATACTAGGAACAACTCTATCACCACAAACTTGATAAACTAAATGAAGATGGAATAATTCTTTAGAAGACACAATTTGCCAAAACTCAGACAAGAAGAAACAGACCATCTGAATAGGTCTATATCTATTAAAGAAATCAAATCAGTAATTAATAACATTCTCAAACAGAAAGCACCAGATCCAGATGGGTACAATGGTGAATTCTATCAAATATTTGAGGAAAAAATTATACCAATTCTCTACAATCTTGTTCAGAGTATGTAAACAGAAGGTATGCTTTCTAACTCATTCTATGAGGCCAGCATTATTGTAATATGAAAGCCAGAAAGAAAAGAAAACTGCAGACCAATATCTCTTATGAACATACATGCAAAAGTTATCAAAAAATGTTAGCAAATAGAATTCAACAATATATAGAAAGAATTATACAAAATGACTAAATGGAATTTATCCCAGATACACAAGGCTAGGTCAACATATGAACATCAATTAATATAATCCATTTCATCAACAGGCCAAATGAAAAAAATCACATCATATCAATAGATTCAGGAAAAGCATTTGACAAAATTCAGTACCCATTCATGATAAAAATTCTCAGTAAACTAGAATTAGAGGGGAAACTTCGTCAACATGATAGAGAAACACCTACAAAAACTCATAGTTAACATCATACTTAATGGTGAAAAACTAGAAGCTTTCCCACTAAAATCAGGAGCAAGGCAAGTGTGTCCATTTTCATCCCTCCTTTTCAACATTGCACTGTGAAGTCTTTACTAATGCACTAAGATGAGGAAATGAAATAAAAGGTAAACCAATTGGAAAGGAAGGAATAGAACTATATTTGTTTGCAGATAACATACTTGCGTAGGTAAAAAATCCAAAAGAATCAACAACAACAACAACAAAAATTCCTGAAACTAATAAGCTATTATAGCAAGGCAGCTGGATACAAGGTTTTTACACAAAAGTCAATTGCTTTCCTGTATGCCAGCAAAGAACAAGTGGAATTAGACATCAAAAAGGCAGTACCATTTACATCAGCACCCCCCAAAATGAAATACTTTGGTATAAATCTAACAAAATATACACAAGATTTATATGAAGAAAACAAAACTCTGATGAAAGCATTCAAAGAATGAAACACATAGAAAAATATTCATGATTCATGAGTAGGAAGACTCAATATTATCAAGATGTTAATTCTTCCCAACTTGATCTATAGATTTGACACAATCCTGATAAAAATCTTAGCAAGCTATTTTGTGGATATTGACAAACTAATTCTAAAGTTTATATATAGAAGCAAAAGACCCAGAATAGCCAACACAATATTGAAGAAAAATGAAGCTGTAAGCCTGACACTACCTGACTTTAAGACTTACTATAAAGATACAGTAATCAAGACAATGTGGTATTGGCAAAATAATAGACAAATATATCAATGAAACAGAATAAAGAACTCAGAAATAAATCCAACACAAATATAGTCCACTGATCTTTAACAAAGGAATGAAAGCAATACAATGGGAGAAAATATAGTCTTTTCAAAAAATGTATTGGAAAAATTAGACATCCACATGCAAAAGAATGAATCTAGACACAGACCTTACCACCTACACAAAAATTAACTAAAAATGAAGCATTGACCTAAATATAATATAAAATTCAAAACTATAAAAATCCTAGAAGATAGGAGAGAAAAATCTAGATGACCTTGGGTTTGGCATTGACTTTTTAGTTGCAACACCAAAGGCATGATCCATGAAAGAAAGAATTAACAAGCTGGACTTCTTTAAAATTAAAAAATTTTCTCTGCAAAAAACATCATTAAGATAATAAAACAAGACAAAGACTGGCAGATAATACTTGCAAAAGATATATCTGATAAAGGACTGTTATCCAAAATATACAAAGAATTCTTACAATATAACAGGAAGAAAATGAACACCTCAATTAAAAAATGATTCAATAATCTTAACAGACACCTCCCCTAAGAAGATATACAAATGACAAATAAGCACATGAAAAGATGCTCTACATCATATGTTAATAGGGGAATGCAAATTAAAAGTGAGATACCACTGCACACCTACTTGTTCTGACCAAGATCCAGAACACTGACAACACCAAATGCTTGCAAGGATGTGGAGCAATAGGAACTCTCATTCATTGCTGGTAGGAATGCAAAACTGTACAGCTGCTTTGGAAGACAGTTTGGCAGTTCCTTACAAAACTAAACAAACTCTCATCATATGATTCAGCAATAGAGCTCCTTTGTATTTACTGAAAGAAACTGAAAATTTATGTCCTTGCAAAAACTTGCACATGAATGCTTATAGCAGCTTTACTCTTACTTGCCAAAAACTAGAGGAATCAAGATGTTCTCAGCAGGTGAGTGGGTAAATAAACTATGATACATCCAGATAATGGAATATTATTCAGTTATAAAAAGAAATGAGCTATCAAGCCTTGAAAAGGTGTTGAGAAACCTTTAATGCATACTACTAAGTGAAAGAAGCCAATCTGAAAGGGCTACATATTATATAATTTTAACTATATGACATTTTGTGATGGTTTGTTATACAACAATAGATAATCAAACAGTCACCAGGCAGCTGCTCCTTAAAGAGGGAGCTTGGGAATAAACCTTTGCTATGGACTGAATGTCTGCTTCCCCCTTGCCCCCTGCCCCACCAACTCATATGTTGAAGCTTAATCCTTAATGTGATGGCATTTGGAGGTAGCACCTTCGGGAGGTAATCAGGTAAGGGGAGTGGAGCCCTCATGAATCGGATTATTTGCCCTTATAAGAAGAGACCCAGAAAGCTTGTTTTTTTCCTCTCTGCTCTCTGCCATGTGAGGATACTATGAGAAAATGACCATCTGAAAATCAGAAAGTGGTCATTACCAGACACTGGATCTGCTAACACCTTGATCTTGGACTTCCCAGCCTCCAGAACTATAAGGAATAAATTTTTTTTTGTTTGTTTAAGCCACCAGAATATGGTATATTTGCTTTAGCAGCCTGAACAGACTAACACTCATATGTTAGCCTGTAACAGCCTGAACATTTCAGCCTCATTCTTCTCCCTCCTTCCCATCACGTCATAGGTTGAAATGAACCTAAAAGTAGAGGGCAAGGGAGCTCTTCAATGTTGTCCATAAATGTAAGCTTCTCAGGGCACAGAATATAATATAAACATATATCATATAGCTATTACCGTCCCTGCTTCTGTTACTGGTCATGAAGTCTAAGCAGGTAGTAATCACAGCCGCTTTCTTCCACAATTCATTTTATGTTCTCTTTCCCTCTGATAGCATCTCAGCTGGATGGGGTTCTTTTCCTGGTGGGGCAACTCAGACCTTCATTCCTAATGGGATTTGAGTTGTTAGTGACCTTGTTCTTTTGTATTGCTACAGTTTTCCATTGACTAGGACAACTGGCCAAATGAGCACTAAGAGGCACTCCAGTGAATTCCCTGGGCTCCATAGTTCTCTGCCTTCTTTGTGTTGCAGTGACACAATTTCTCCCTGGTAATGAGGATCAATTACTACAGTCAACACAGTAACCCCATTTTTTTTTTGCAGTTCTCTGTTGGGCACTGTGTTTAAATACACAGAGACAAGATCACAGGGACAAGAAGCAAAAATTCTTCAAGGTTATGGTGTAATGGTAAGAGGAATCACTCCCATCTCCAACCCTTGGTTCCTAGGATCATGCATTCTGGCTAGGAAAAAGAAGACATCATATGCTGGTCACTGGTTATAAGCATACATCCCTTTGTAGATGAGCAGCCCACCCTCACAGGGAGTTGACCCCCAGCCGATGCCAGGACTAAGCCTTCATCAGGCCATTCTACTGATCTAACAAACCAACTACTTCTATGTGATGGAGTATGTTGTAAGACTGGTGAAATTCACAGGTGTTGAGCCCATCACTCCACTTTCTTTGCCATAAAATGCATGTCCTAGTCTTAGGCAATGTTGTGTGGTTTATGATGGTGGCAGATAAGGTATTCTGAGAATCCAAAAACCGGTGGAACTGGCAGAAGCTCTGAGGATAGAGAAGACAAACCTGCACCCAGCTTGTGTGTCTATGCTGAACTTACCACTCATTGGCTTGCTGGTCTCTCCAGGGAATGATGCCATATCAAGAGCTCAGAATTGGTCTGTGCTTGTCAGCAGATTGGGCATTCAGCATTGCAGGTAGTCAGAGCAGCCCTAATGAGGGGGTGTCCAAGTTGTTAAGTCTATGTGCAGCTTTCATTCTTATCACCATGGCCAGTCTGCACATTGGTCCATGAAGCTCATGAGTGCTGGGGAAAGAAACTCACCAACACCCACAGGACAGAGAATCTTGCCCATCTGATCATTAAGAGCATCCTCCTCTGGTGGGCATTGACCTGGAATGTGAATATTTTCATACTTTGTGCCCATTCCAAGTATTTCACCCATGTGCCTCTGCCCCAGATCTCCTTGCCACTGATTTTCCAGAATGAATCCTTCCAAGTCTGAGTCACTGTCCATGTGTTGGTATAGTTTTGTATCTCAGTCTACCTCTTCTTCCACTGGAAGTGGACAACCAGATGGAGCATCCATCTTTCTGCTCATAGGGATTTCCCTACACTGCTGTCCCCCTGGGCCACCCTTTAGTGGAAAGATGGTGTAGCACCACCCACTTCCAGCTGGTAATGGCTTAACAGGGAGATCCGTCAACAGACCTGGCCTATGTTTCTTGCTCCTCTATTCATTGGCCATATGGAACTCCTCACCAGGGGCTGGTGTGAATTAAGAAAGAGGCAACAAAGCAGTAGGAGCAGTAGCATGGGATTCTGCGCCACCTGCTCATGCAAGTTGCTGCGTCTTCTGGATCTGGTTATGAGACCAAGCATGTAATTTCCATTTTATAAAAAACCTGCTGTTCATGTCCAATTTTTATGTTTTGGTGGAGTATAAATTCTCAGTTTAGGATGGCCAGGTGTCTGTCAGGACTCAATAGTAATCCAGGGGGATATGTATATATTTTTTAAATAGAGAATAGTTGAAGACCTTTCAGGAGCTGAGTCCTTCCAATGAGGGACACAGCCAGCCCATGGTGACTTCTTAAAGAGGAATAAATAACCCAACCTCAATGCCGTTGGTATGCAGTGGGCATCAGGAGGTCAGGCCAAATGACAAGTGTGAGTCAGCTGTGGTGTTAGGAGACCAGATGAGTCCACTGAGCAAGAGGCCAAGGCCCAGGGGTAGGGGTGGGTGGAGCCCAGTGAGTCTAGGTGGTACATGAACTCAGTCTGGCGTATTGTGGGTCAAGTCACTCAGTCTGTGTAGTGGGCAAGTCACTTACACCCTTCAAGCCTTAGTTTCCTCTTCTGTAAAATGGATAATAATAGTACCTACCTCATATGCTGGCTCATATTATTCATATATGTTATCCAGTATGTGACATATATGAACTGTGTAACAGTAAGTGAGGCAGCTATCATTCTTGCCATTTCACAGATACAGAAATTGAGGCTAAGAGAGATTAAATGAATATGACTTATAAATGGCAGAGCCAGAATTCGTCTGACTCAGCCTCACTCCTTCCACCACACCACAATTCCCCTTGAGATTTCATCAGAGGACTGAATTTCAAAACTTAAGAGAGAAAGATTCAGGCATAAAAATGAATTAAAAATTATACATGGCTGCAGATATTATAAAGGATAAAATGTGTGTTCAACAACATGCAGTTCTAAAGTTTCTTAATTGATTTTATAAAGTGGAATGTACAAACTGAAAGCAGTTTACAAGTATAGTTTTAGAAATACTCAAAAACATCTTTGTTTTGAATTAATTTATTTCTGTTGAATTGCAATGATCTGTTGAAGAATAAAACACAGGACTCATTCTTCCAAAACATTTTCAGGGGAACCAATGTCATTTGCCAGTCAAACACAGCAGGAGAGCTGCTATCACCGAGATCACACTTGCTCTGACTTGTCAAGAGTTACCTCTGTGTTTTCCTCCTGCCAAGTAACAGGCTCAGCTATCATAACCTCTAATCCCTTGGATCCAGCTGCCTCTCAGACTGTTAGGGCCTAAGTCACATAGCTCCGTGGACTGCAAACCTCTTTCAGATCTGAGCGTTCCAAGGAAATGACAATGAGATGGAGGGATTAATTTGGCAAAGACCCTCCATACAGCTATGAGTAGAACTCAGTAATTACAATGAGCTGTGAACTGTTAAATGTTTGTACTTTATGTAAACACAGAGAGAAGTCAAGACTCTTAAAAATAGGGTTATTGCTTTCTAGCCTTCAAACTCTCTGAGTAAGGTGATACGGGAGTGACGCCAATGCCATGGAGGTTGGCAGAGCTCTTAAAGAAGCCCGTCAGTTCCCAAAAGCCCAGAGTAGAGACGAGCCGATTCATAACTGAAGATTTCCCTGTAAACTTTATGGACTTTGTCAGGCCAAGGAAACAGAAACTGGCACCTGGTAAGGGAGTTATTACCCTGAGAAGCTAATGCTATAAGGGATGAGAAGGTCATCTAAATGGAAGACTGAGCCAGTGCCCTAACACCTCAAGTCCTCTCATCATGACAGAGACAAACGGGGGTGCTGTCTTTCTAGACTCACCCCACTCACCCTAACCCAGAATGTGGGGCAGGGCCAACAGGTACAACGATGATCAATATTGGTTCCTTTCATGGGGAGCTGAGCAGTGGGCTACGACCAATGTGAACACTTACACGAACTATCTCTAAGGACCTTTTTTTTTGTTTGTTTTAGGGAAGAAGAATCTCAAATATGATAGACTCTGGGATGGTGGTTTGCTGTATAAACAAATCTCAAATGAACCTTCCATCAAAAGAAATAGAAACTGTGCTGTCCGGAAGGAAACAATCTGCTTTATATTTTTATGTCCTTGTGCCCAAAATGGTGCCCTCCATAGATATGGTAGTACTCAACGAGTCTTTGTCATCAATGTTGACAATGAAAAGGCTTGATTAAAAAAAACATTCATCCTGGGCTTTCTGAAGTAGTGACCAGGGGATGAAAACATGCATGCTTTGACTTTACATTATTTCATGACGCATTAACCGGCTGTCCTCTCTCAAACAGCAGTGAAGAAATGTTTAAAAACTTCTGCATCTTCTTTAGACTATTATTCCCATTCCATCTCCTCTCCTTTCTCTAACATTTACAAATATTGCTTAAGTTTCTGTTCTTTGCCAGTTGTGTGATGCTGAAAAAATTAAATAATTTCATTGAATTTTATTTCCACATCTGTGAAATAAGAATGACAATAATAATGTCTACCTCACAGGGTATTTTGAAAAATAAGTGAGTTATTTTCTGTGTATGTTTTCAGCAGGATTCTTAGTGGACTGTAGCTATTCATAGGATTATGAATAGCTTTAAAAAACACACAAAAATGGCAATTAAGTTTTACTGATGATATTACAATTTTTTGTTTTAAACAAAAAAGGAAAGGAGCAGGAAATAGCCTATATTTTGGAACATACTTTCAAAGAAGTTCAATGACTTGTGACGTAAAGAGTTTTCTCAGATTAATGCTAGTTCTACCTTTTCTGGTCGGTTTGAATTTTCTTTGGTTTTTGAAAGATTTTGCTTAAATCAAAGACCTTTATAAATCTAGACTTTTCAGGACAAATACAAAAATTATCAGGAAAAAAATTTCACAGCATTTCTGGTTTTATCTGAATCTGAGTTGCTAGATTCTTATTATCTCTTTTATGATTTTTTTTGTAACATGGGTACACTGTTAAACTTTCATGAATCCTGCCATTCTCAATTAAACCTTTGTACAAAAAACTCATGCAATAACTTTCTGCTGATATATACAGAGATGAATTTAGAAATTAAGTCTTTTTAAAAATCATGTCATCAAGAAATAGTCTGGGAGTGTCTTCTATTTTATTCACTATGCTAAACAATGGAAATATAATTCAAGTTTTCAGGAAACTTATATTCAAATCATTCAAAAAGAAAGTTAGAAGAGTTGATTATGAGTACATTGCTCTACGAGAAAACAATCTTCTTTCCTTAGTATAATTTTTTTGTGTGTTTTTTTTTCTCTTTTATGTTGTATAATTCTGTTGTGAGTTTGGGACACAGCCTGTGGGAAGTAGGAGGAGGGCAATTGAATTGTAAAGGAATCTGGGGTTGGAATTAGGCAGAATAGGCCAGAGTTTGATTATTCATTAGGCTTGGGATGTGTCCATTTTATAAATGAGCTGAGAACTAAAGTCAATATTTAGAAACAAAAAAAGAAACTTCCTCAGTAAGATGATGGTTTTTATAGTCATAAAGTTACAAGTCTGCCAGCAAGATTAGTGTCAAGAGATAACTGGTGGAGAAGCCAAACTATGATGAATTATCCAGGAGGATGCTGTGGAAATATCAAGATGGTAAATAACCCAGCCTTGGAGGGATGGACAAGGTCCCTCTCTGGAGGGGGCAGACCTGATTGAACTTTTGTGAATAAGTAGAAGTTAGCCATGGGAAAGAGGACTGGGAAAGGAAGGAACTCCACACTCAGGAGATCAGGTTCAAGGATCAGTGGCTCCACCTTTAGAGTGACTGGAAAGTTGAGAAATGAGACCAGAAAGGTGAGCTGAGATAAGATCCAGAAAGACTTAATGCTGTCTTGAAGGCGATGGAGATGCGTAAAAGGATTTAAGTCAGAGGAAGGCCTTAAGCAGATCTGCCTTTGAGTGAGGTCCCTCAGCACTAGTGTGGAGAACAGACAGACAGATATAGTCTAGATATTGGCCCAGTTTCCCTAAATGTCTTAGAGGGAATAAAGTGACATAAAATAAATCTGTTTCTCAAGTTTAATTCAATTTTAATTTCTTAATATGCTCTCAGAAACATCCCAGAGATCCTTAGCCACTACCAAAATATATCACTTCAACTTGCGAACTTCATGTAAATATATCTTGCTAATGCAGGATAAAAACAAGAATTGCAGGATAATCTGGGTGTTTGTTGTTCTAGAGACGCAATCTCTATGGATTGATTCCTTTGGATTTATCATTTGAAATCATTAGTCACACCATATGTCATGAACAGTTGTATAATTAAAGAATCTATACTCCCTTTATAGAAGAACACATATAGCCCCATGAAACATGGATGGCACTTTTAAGGTTTTCCATAGGTGATTTAAAAATGAAATTACCAGAATATACTCTGAACTTTTTAGTTTGTACATATTGTAAAATTTAACAGATTATGTTATTTAGTGGTTTCGTTTTTTATAGTTTACAGCATACTCAGGATTAAGGACTCTTATGACCCTCACAAAGATAAATTCTGAGGAACATAAAAGTGTGGAAACATATATATTTTGTCTGATCTTTCGAAGATAGTAACACCTAATTTTTTGCCAGAGACAGCCAGCATCTTTGGCTACTCTTCCAAATTTTTTCCAGCTATTAGTCTCCTCCATTATTGCTTCAAGAAATGTGGTTATCCTTACGTCTAGAGTAACTTCCTGGCAAGCATAATAGTGATACCTACTTACCTTTTCAAATCAAAGAATATGAAAGAACTTATAATGAAAAGCAACAGTCACCTGCCCTACCCGCTGTACCATTTTCCAAAGGCAAGTGTTTTGAATCATTCTATTGCTATTTCTTTCTTTCATTTTTTTTTTTGTGGAAACAGACTTTCACTCTGTTGCCTGGGCTAGAGTGCCGTGGCATCAGCCTAGCTCAGAGCAACCTCAAACTTCTGGACTCAAGCGATCCTTCTGCCTCAACCCCCCGAGTAGCTGGAACTACAGGCATGCACCACCATGCCCGGCTAATTTTTTCTATATATTTTTAGTTGGCCAATTATTTCTTTCTATTTTTAGTAGAGACAGGGTCTTGCTCTTGCTCAGGCTAGTCTCGAACTCCTGAACTCAAGCAATCTTCCCGCCTAGGCCTCCCAGAATGCTGGGATTACAGGCATGAGCGACCAAGCTCAGCCCATTTTATTGCTATTTCTTAATTAATCAAGTTTAGACATATTCTTTTTATGTCCGACTATGACAGTTGATGACTTAGCACACTTATACCACATCTCAGTTAGTTTAGCTCCCTTCTAAATTCTGTCAGTCATATCCCTATTCTGCGTTTAGTTTCTCTACTGCAGAGGTTGCAACCAGATGGCCTGTAGGCTACATCTGACTGCAGATGTGTTTTGTTTGGATTGCAGTGAATTAAAAAAAAAAGCCAAGATCCAAAATTTTAAGATTTATTATTAAAAAGTCAGTTGTGGTGTACATTAGTTTCCTAGCATTGCCATAACAAAGTACCACAAACTGGGCAGCTTAAAACAACAGAAATTTATTCTTTCATAGTTTTGGAGGATAGAAGTCTACAATCATGTTGTCAGGGCTATGCTCCGTTTGAAAGTTCTAGGGAACAATCTTACCTGGCCTCTTCCTAGCTTTTAGTGGTTGCCAGCAATCCTTAGCATTCCTTGGCTTGTAGTATCACTCATACTTCTGTCTCTGTCTTCACATGGCTTCTCCCCCTCTGTGCGTATGTGTCTCTGCATCCAACTCTCCCCTGCCTGTAAGAACACCAGGCATTGGATTTAGGGCACATCCTAATCCAATATGACCTCATCTTAACTGATTATACATGCAAAGACCCTATTTCTGAATAAGGTTACCTTCTGAGGTTCCAGATGGACGTGAATTCCAGATAATAACCCTGTACATGACAAATATAGTGCCTATCCCCAAAACTAACCCAAACTTTACTCTCCAATTGCGGCAAGTGCTGGCTTGTATGCCAAAGTTCTCACATCTCTGGGGTAAACACGTGTACCAATACGTGAGCTCTGTTTCTTATTTATGGTATCTGCTTTGCTCTTGTAAGCATTTCAGTTTGCTCACCATTTTATTGGTTACCTTTATAACTTTCTTTCTTTTTTTTTTTTTTAGACAGAGTTTCACTCTTTTACCCGGGCTAGAGTGCCGTGGCGTCAGACTAGCTCACAGCAACCTCAAACTGCTGGGCTCAAGCAATCCTACTGTCTCAGCCTCCTGAGTAGCTGGGACTACAGGTATGTGCCACCATGCCCGGCAAATTTTTTCTATATATTTTTAGTTGGCCAATTAATTTCTTTCTATTTTTAGTAGAGACGGGGTCTCACTCTTGCTCAGGCTGGTTTTGAACGCCTGACCTTGAGCCATCCTCCCGCCTCGGCCTCCCAGAGTGCTAGGATTACAGGTGTGAGCCACTGTGCCCTGCCATAACTTTTAAATAATACACCAAAAGCTCCTATTTAATGTTCTATGAACTTTTGTCAATATCTCATGCCTCTCTTACTATTTTTGTAAGACCAGAATATTAGATTTTTCCACTTTTTCTTCTATTTCTTCTCACAAATTTTCCATTTTCCTTCCATGTCACAAATTATTGTTAGTAACACCTTTACTAATTGTTATAGGTTTAATTGTGTCTCCTCAGAATTCATATATTGAAGTCTTAACCCTCAGTACCCCAAAATGTGGCCTTATTTGGAAAAAAGGTCATTGTAGATGTAATTGGTTGAGACGAGGTCATACTGGAGTAGGATGAGCCCCTAGCCAACATAACTGATGTTCTTAAGGAGAGGGAAATTTGGAGATGGGCACGCACAAAAGGAGAAAGACATATGAAGATACAGGCAGAGATTAAAGTAGCAGAAGCCCAGGAATGCCAAAGATTGCATTGAGCCTGGGGAGAGGCATGAAACAGTTCTGAGAAGGAACTAACCCTCCTGGCATCTTTAGCCTCCAGAATTGTGAGGCAATACATTTCTGTTGTGTAAGGCCCTTTTATGTTACTTTGTTAAAGTAGCCCTAGCAAATTGATACACCTACATGTATTCAATGTTATAGCATCCATATTGTGTTCTGAAATTTTAAGTAAATCTTATTTTCTGTGGTTCTCAAATGTCTGCTGATCCTGGGTTATCCATTCATATTTAGGAATGAGTCAATAGACTGCTGTTTCCACTCATCAAGTGGTTGTCAATATGGGGCTTACCACTGTCATAGAAAACTGGAAAAAATGTATGAAATCAATGTTCTAAGCCATTTCTTTATAGCCATTGAAAGAAAGGAAATCAACAAAGTGTGTCTTTCGACTGCAGCAGCTTCCTTCCTGGAGGCAATTTCTGGGCAATGGGCACAGGCAGGGGAAACCCAAACATCAGGGGAAGATCTCACTGAGTTGATAAGATAAAGATAAAAACGTGGGGAAGCTAATGTGGCTGGAATTTGTGCAGCAGAATACCAAAGAAGAGGGAGATATGCAGAGAAAGAGATCCAAGTGTTTGCATAGAGATTCCATCGATGATTTGACAGAATACTAATGTCAACCTGTATGAAGTGAAACTACACGGGGCTTGGCAAAGAACAAGATCTGGGAGCTATAAGCTAAACAAGTCCTAGAGCTCACACAGAGCTAGGAGACATTTGATCCCCTACTTACTAGAGTGAAGAGAACTTATGAAAAACCTGGGCATTCAGTAGAGAATCAAGAAGTGTTATGTCTTAGTAGTGAAGATAAATAAGCCTTAGGATAAAAGTTACTTTAGATATTCCCTAATAAAGCTTAAAAGTAGGTCTTGAGATGATCAAGCTGATATCCAAGTAACTAAATTGTCTGCCAAACAAATTCAATATTTGTTAAAAGAAAACAACAAAATCCAAATATTCAACAACACAACATTCACTATGTTCCATATCCAGTCAAATATAGCTAACAAGAAGATAAAAATATGACCCCCTAACCACAGGAAAAATTAGCCAATAGAAAAAACGGACAAATAATAGACATAATGGAATCAAAAAGGACTTTAAAATAGCTATTATATGTTTAAAGGCTTAAAGAAAAATACAGAAATAATAAAGAAATGGAAAGTATAAAAAATAAGTAGATGGGACTTCCAGAGGTAAAAAAATACAATATGTAAAATGAAAAATTCACTGAATGAATTTTTTTTTTTTTTTTTGAGACAGAGTCTCACTCTGTTGCCTGGGCTAGAGTGCCGTGGCGTCAGCCTAGTTCACAGCAACCTCAAACTCCTGGGCTCAAGCAATCCTCCTGCCTCAGCCTCCCGTACTGAATGAACTTAATAGCAGATAAGATACTGCGGATGAAAAGATCAGTGAAGTTGAAGACAGAGCAATAGAAATCATCATTTAAAAAAATAGAGGAAAAACCTGAAAATAATTAATGGAGACTCAGTGGTCTATGAGAGAATTTTAACACAGGGTTAAACATGTGTAACTGAGGTACCAGAAGGATAGAAGAAAGAGAAAGATGCAGAAAAAATATCTGAAGAAATAATAGCAAAAATTTTTCCAAATTTAATTAAAATTTAAGAATTATATATCAAAGAAGATAAATGAAATTCAAGCAAGAAAATACAAAAAAAACCCACTGAAATACAAAAGCACCCTTACATTGCTAAGACAGGTAATAAAGGAACACTTTAAAAGTAAGCAGAAGAAAAGTAAAAATATCACAGAACTCTCATCAGAAATGATGAAAGCCAGAAGACAATAGAACAGTGTACTTAAGATGATGAAAGAAAAAGATTGTCAATCTAGAATTCTATATCTAATAAAAATACCTTTCTAAATTAAAGACAAAATAAAAGCTTTTTCAGACAAATAAAAGCTGAGTGAATCTGTCACCAGAAGACCTGCACTACAAGAAATATGAAGAATAATTTTAGGCAGAAAAAAGTGACATCAGAAAATCTTGAATTTACACAAAGGAATGATGAACTACAGAACTGATAAATATATAGGTAATTATAGCAGACTTTTAAATTATATTTTAATTTATTTTAAAAATGATTGCTTAAAGCAAAAAAACCTAACAATGTATTTTGGGCTCTGTAATACACGTAGAATTAAAACCTGTGACAAAAACAGCACAAAGAATGAGAGGGGTGAAATGGAAGTATACTGTGTAAGATTCTTACACTACACTTGAAGTGGTATAATGTTATTTAAAGGTAGATTCTGCTAAGTTACAGTGCATTTTACCAGCCCCAAAGAAAACACATACATATACACACAAGAAGTATGGATAATAAGTAAATAATGGAGATAAAATAGAGTGCATTAAATGTAAATTAACTAACCACTTCATTTAAAAGGCAAACTGGCTGTCATTGACTTGGTCAAAGAAAAAAAGTAGAGAAACTCAAACTGGATTTAAAAAGTAACACCCAAGTAGATACTGAATACAAGAAAATTCATTTTAAATATAAAGACACATATAGGTTAAAAGGATAGAAAAAATATAACTTGCAAACAATAATCATGAGAAAGCTGGAAACTATTAAAAACATAGTAAACTTTGAAACAAAGACTTTACCAGATATAAAGAGGAACATTTTGGTATGAAAAGGGAAGGGGAGAAGGAATTAAATTCATCAGGAAAATATAATATTTCTACATATATATGCACCCAATAACAGGGTTTCAAAATACATGATGCATGCCAGGACTTCTGCTAAAAATATTAAAATTAAATAAAAAAGGTTAACATTTAATTTATAATTTTAAAGTAAAAAAATAAAAATGAAAAAATACATGATGCAAAAAATGATAGAATTAAAGGAGAAATAGAAACATCTTCAATTACTGCTAGAGATTTCACACTCAGCTCAGTAACTGACAGATTAATTAAGTATCAAATCTGTAAGAATATATAGGACTTATAAGCCAAATTGACCTAATTGACCTGTAAAGGTTCTATAAAGTACACTTTTTTCCCCTCATCATAGAACGCTACATCCAACAACGGAAGAATGTACATTCTTTTTAATTAAATGTAGAATATTCACTAAGATAAGCTATAAAACAAGTCTCAATAAATTTAGATGGATTGAAATTATAGTAAGAATGGTCTTGGACCACAGTGAAATTAAATCAGAAACAAGCAGTCAAAAGATATAAGGGAAGTCTCCAATTATCTAATAATCAACACATTTGTAAATAACTCATGGGTTGAAAAGAAAAATACAAAAGAAATTAGAAAATGTTTTCAATCAATGAATAATATAAACACAAGATATCAAAATTTGTGAAATGCAGCTAAAGCAGAGCTTGGAGGGAAATGTGTAGCTTTAAACACTTACACTTAAAAAAAAATGAGGTCTAGGCCTGGCGCGGTGACTCACGCCTGTAATCCTAGCACTCTGGGAGGCCAAGGCAGGTGGATCGCCCAAGGTCAGGAGTTTGAAATCAGCCTGAGCAAGAGTGAGACCCCGTCTCTACTAAAAATAGAAAGAAATTAATTGTCCAACTAAAAATATATAGAAAAAATTAG
>CAUYRT010057726.1:0-53199 GCA_963574885.1 Lepilemur ruficaudatus | reverse complement strand
CCATCTTCAGTTTTCTTACACAGAATGACTGCTAGCCTAGAATTTTGTAACGTATAAAACTAAGTTTCATATATTAAGGAGAGATAAAGATGTTTTTAGACAAGAAACACTGAGGGAATTTGTCAAGACCAGACCTGCCCTGTAGGAAATACTCAGAGTTGCAGTATACAGGTAGCAGCACACTAGACCCCCATCAGTGTAAAAGCACCCAAAAGCTAAAGCTCTGAGTTCATGTAAAACATTAGCACAAGAGAAAACAAAGCAATAACGTACTACCCAACAGGATGAACAGAACAGCATGCCACATATCAATTCTGTCGATCAACACGAATGGTCTAAATGCCCCACTCAAGAGACACAGGCTGGCTGAATGGATGAAAAAATATAATCCAAGTATTTGCTGTCTCCAGGAAACACATCTAACCCACAAGGACTCATACAGACTCCAAGGTAAAGAGATGGAACAAAAATATTTTATGCAAATAGAAACCAAAAGAAAGCAGGTGTAGCCTTTCTCATATCAGATAAAATTGACTTTAAATCAACAATAGTAAAAAATGACAAAGATGGTTAATATATAGTAGTAAAGGGAGCAATTAAACAGGAAGACATAACAATCCCAAATACTTATGCACCTAAGATAAGAGTGCCCAGATTCATAAAGTAAATTCTACTAGATCTAAGCAAAGACATAAACAGAAGCATCGTAACTGCCAGGGACTTCAAGACCCCACTGACAGAACTAGACAGATCATCCAAGCAGAAAATAAATAAACACTGGACATAAACAGGACTCTAGAACAAATGGGCCTAATGGACATTTGCAGAACATTTTAGCCCCAAACTACTGAATATACATTCTTCTCATCAGCACTTGAAACACTCTCCAAGATTGATCATATCTTATACCACAAAACATGACCCAACAAATTCCAAAAAATAGAAACCATGCCATGTATTTTCTCTGAAAACAGTGGAAAAAAACTAGAAGTCAAGTCTAAGAGAAACACTCAATTCTACACAAAGTTATGGGAAGTAAACAACCTACTTCTGAATGATTACTAGGTGAACAATGAAATTAAGATGGAAATGTTATAAAAAGATTCTTCAAACTGAACAATAAAGGGGACCAAGCAATCAAATTCTATGGGACTCAGAAAAAGCACTCCTAAGGGAAAAATTCATAACCTTAAATGCCTACATCAAAATTAACAATCTAATAACACATATCAAGCAACTAGAAAAAGAAGAGCAAACCAAACCCAAAGCGAGCAGAAGAAAAGAAATAACCAAGGTCAGCGCATAACTAAATGAAATGGAAAACAAAACAAAATACAAAGGATCAATGAAACAAAAAGTTCTTTAAAAAGATAAACAAAATTGACAGACCTCTTGCTAAATTAACAAGGAACAGAAGAGAAAGGATCCAAATAAACTCAATCAGAAATGAAAAGGGAGATATTAAAACTGATACCACAGAAATACAAAATATCATCTGTGAATACTATGAAAATCTCTATGCACATACACTCAAAAATGCAGATGAAATGGATAAATTCCTGGAAACACTCAAGCTCCCAAGACTCAATCAGGAAGAAAGAACTTCTGAACAGACCAATAAAAAGCAGTGAGATTGAAGCAGTAATAAAAAAATCTTCCAAAAACAATAACAGAAAAGCTTCAGACCAGAGGGATTCACAGCTGAATTTTACCATACAAAATCTGGTACCCTATACTACAGAAATTAACCATAACATCAAGAAGGAGGGAATCCTCCCCAACTCATTCTATGAAGCCAGTATCCCATTGATACTGAAGCCAGGAAAGGACACAACAAAAAAAGAAAACTACAGACCAATAGTCCTTATGAATATAGATGCACAAATCCTCAATAAAATACTATCAAGCCAAATTGAACAGCACATCAAAAAGATAATTCACCATGACCAAGTGGGTTTCAACAAACCATAAGAATTCCAGAAGAAAATGTAGGAAAACTCTTCTAGATGTCAGCCTAGGCAAAGAATTTATGAAAAAGACCCAAGGGCAATCACAGCAACAACAAATATAAATAAATGGGACTTGATTAAATTAAAAAGCTTCTGCACAGCTAAGGAAATATTCAACAGAGTAAACAGACAACCTATAGAATGAGAGAAAATATTCAGAAGCTATACATTTGATAAAGGGCTAATAACCATAATTTGCAAAGAACTCAAGCAAATCAGCAAGAATAAAACAAACAACCCCATTTAAAAGTGTTAAAAGTGAGCAAGAGGCGTGAACAGAAGCTTTTCAAAAGAAGATAGACATATGGCCAATAAACATATGAAAAAATGTTCAACATCATTAATCATCAGGAAAATGCAAATTTAAACCTCAATGATATATCTCCTTACCCCAGTTAGAATGGCTTTTATTAAAAAGTCCAAAAATAATAGATGCTGGCATGGACGCAGAGAGAACGGAATGCTTATACACTGTTGGTGAGACTGCAAATTAGTACAACCTCTACGGAAAACACAGAGATTCCTCAAAGAATTAAAAGTAGACCTACCATTCAAATATTTACCCAAAGGAAAAGAAGTCATTTTATCCAAAAGACACCTGCAGTTGAATGTTTATTGCAGCACAATTCACAATTGCAAACATGTGGAATCAACACAAGTGCCCACAAATTCATGAGTGTATTAACAAAATGTGGTATATGCACACCATAGACTACTACTCAGCCACAAAAAAGGTGAATTGATGCCTTTTGCAACAATTTTAATGGTACTGGATACCATTATCCTAAGTGAAGTATCTAAAGAATGGAAAAACAAACATTACATGTACGCGCTATTAAGTTGAAACTGATGAGCACACATCAGGTGGGAACAGGGAGGAGGGCATAGGCAAAATTCTACCTAAGGGTACAGTGATCACTATCTGTGTGATGGACACACTTATAGCCCTGACTCAAGCCTTTCAATTGCAATCCATGTCACCAAAAACATTTGTACCCCAGTAGCATCTTGAAATAAAAAAAATAGTAAATACAAAGCAAATCATAGGAAGATGAAAAGGATCTTTATTTCAAATTAAAGTAAATGAATAGCCCTATTTTAAAAATTTGCCCTCAGGTATTCATTCTTTTATCAAGAAGCTTTGTTTAAATTATCTTCCATATGCAATATCCTCGTAAAGTAGTAATAAACAAGATACACAATGGTCCCTTCCCTATGGAGCTCAAATTCTAGCAGGGAATTCTATTCACATAGATGAGTTAGAGCCAGCCAACACTCTTCACCTTAAAGATTTGAGTGAAAGGTATCAAAATTGGTATGTCCATCTTTCCCTGATCCTCTTTTGCATTTGAATAAAAGAGTCACCTTACTCTTCTTTCCTGTGGCATAACCCTTAGTACTTTTTCACAGGGTACAACTTGTTCTTAGACTGCTTCTTACTGAAAAGGGATAAGAAATGAGAGAGTATACTATTGATGCAAAAATTTTGAAGTCAGACCAGTATCAGTCACTGGTAATGATATTGGACAATACCTATAACAATAATGATGTATGATTTATTAAGTCTTTACAATGTGTTAGATACTTTGTACATGCTATGCTATTTAACTTGTACCATCACTATGTTGACCATATTTTATAGATAAGCAAAATGAAGCTCAAAGAGTGAAGGAGCCTGCTCAAGATCATGTGATTCATAATAGGGAAGTTTGAATTTGAAGGCACATTGGTCTAATGCCAATGTCCAAACCACTGGGCTACAAGGTAAGAAAGAAAATGAGGTTTACTTCCCAGAATTTTGGAAGTTAAGATAAACTGTAAAACTGACACATAATAAAATAGATTTGGGGTTCAGCAAATTTCTTCAAAGGATCAGATTGGTTGTTAGGCTGGAGTGAAGTCAAACACAAGATATTCATCTATCTGAGGAAACAAAAGTTCAATCAGTATGGAGTTGTCTTAGTATTGAAAGAATAGCAAAAAGAATTCCAGAAGTATGTGTTGTCTATGCGCACTGAAGCACTGTTAAGACAGAAGGCATTGTGGCCAACAGACTTGGAGTATTACAGTCTCATTCGTTCATTCAATCATTCACTCAACAAAAATTTTTGAGCACTAAATATATTCTAGATACCACAGTAGGTGCTGAGGATACAGCAGTGTACTAGATCAACAATGGCCCTGTCCTCATCAAACTTGTATCTTGCAGGGATTTCTATCCAGAGAGAATTCTCAATGAGTGCATCAAACTATTTAGTCTGATGCCAGTAAGCATTTGAGTTATAGAACTCCTTTTATTCTGAACACATGTTGGCCTGTTGATCTGACTATAATTGGCTTTCTATGTAGATTTGTTATAGAATGTTCTGTTCTTGACAAACCAAGAATTCCAATCTACATTACAATTACCTACCTGGGGGAAATTAACAAATAGTTTGATTTATATATCAATAAATCAATCTACTCTGAATAAACCGACAAAAATAAAACTTCAAATTTTTGAGATTAAGGACTAAATTTGGGCCCATGGTAAATTCATTAAGATAATGACACTCTATGAAGCCAGGCAAGTACCCCAACCTCTCATTTGAGCATTCCACTATTATCTTTTACATAAATTAAATTCAACTCATATTACAAAATAAGCATAGAAGTTTAATTTATAAATGTTTATTATTTAAATTAATTTTAAATTATCTATTTGGAGACATTTGCATGTTCCTATTCAAAAAATTAGTCTGCACACTCAAAATAATTTTTAAATATAGATCTTGAATTTTTATACTCATAGGTATCACCTTGGGTAATATAAACCATGACAAATAGATTTCTCCCCCATTACGATTTCCTCCAACTATTCAAAACAAGTTAATAGTTTCCTAGCCATCACTACTCAACAGAAACTAATCCCACAAACCTAAAATGTTGAATGGGTCCTAAATGCCATTCTCCCAAGCCACTAAGGCAAAAAAAAAAAAAAAAAATTAACTAGAATCATAACCAATACTGAAGCTTCTGAACAGCCAAAACTTCACATCTTCCTCCTGAAACAACCTCAAAATCTCTACTTACACCTCAGCTCTCTCAGCAAAATAGCTTTCTGTTTAATACATGTTTTCTTAAATTTTCACAAAGCAGCCAATTTTTCTCTATGAGAAAAATTTCTTTCTTAAAAAAGCTCCTCACAATGTTCTACAATCCATTTTCTCTTTAAACCTAACCTCCCAATTCATAACAAATTACTTCCTTTAAGTGAATCAGAAATGCGGTTATAATCTTTTTATGTAGCATATTTTTAAGCACTTACAAATAAGAGTGTATTTATAGAGAATGAATAATAAGAGGAAGAATTAGTTCAGGTAAACATGACATTAGAGACAGTAAAAGAATTAGAATTGTATAAATTGCTTTTGAAACTACTGCTATATCCTACACCATCTGTGTCTACTTTGTTGATCATCAAAAGCTTTATCTCTATTTGGTTTCTCCACTTTGGAATGCAGCCTGAGAATAATTTTGAATAGGAAAGCAGGCAGTGAAAACAAATAAAGGGTTACATTCATTACCAAACATTTGAAGGAAGAAATGAAATGGTGGCACAAAATTAAGCTGTGACTGAACAACATTATAATCCCCAAATCCCTAATATATACTAGCTGGTTGAAGGAGTAAGAGGGTCTGATTGAAATAATATTTTCAGTGAAAGTACTTCCTATTAAACCGGCATTAACAGAAGCTCTGGAGGTCACACATTTTCTAGCTTTCACATTAAAGAATGTACTTCAGAAATAATCAAATACAGAGATCTTCCACCCTTAGTATATAATTCCTATTGCCAGTGCCCAATTTTTGCTGCTCATAAAATGTCTAAGAGACCATATTATACCTCTAAACACTAGATCTATTTTATTTGATCCTCTGTAAATCTAATTGTGTCTTTTACATGGCTATGGATTTCAGTAAGTTCTTCTCCTAGTCTTTTGTGTTAGATAACTTTTAGAATCTGATAAATACCATGTACCTTGTTCTGTGTATATGCACTCACACAGCTGCATATAAAATTTCAGGGGATTCACATTCACAGCTCTCTAAAAGCTGATTCCCACACTCCAGGTCAACAGCACGAGCCTGAAGTGAAAAGATGAAGAAAGAATAGATAGTTTGTATTGCTGAATTTAAAAACAAATCTAAAAGAAAGCAATAAAGCAGGCAAAAGAAAAAAAAAAAGAGAGAGAGAGAAAAGGATAAAAAGAAAGAGAAAGAAAAGAAAGGAAAAGAAAAACCTTGAAAAAGCTCTGTTTGCATCTTGTAGGAAGAGCACCCCTGTCATCTTTTCGTCACTGCCACCTACCTAAGCTAGGCAGATCGATGAGAAAAGAGGCCTATTCCGTTTATTTCTCAAGGATTCAGTCTGCCTCAGCAAGAAGGGCCTACATTTCATCACCTAGTTTTTGAAAATCCTGAGCCCCAGATATGTCCTATGGGGACAGATTTCCAAACTAAAACTTAGGACACACAGTCTGATACCATAAGTGTATTTGTGGCAGCATTAGTACTATCTAGGAAAGCCTATGATGTCAGACAGATTGTGTCTCTTCTGTCATGGGTCTCGTCATCTCACCTAGAACTTCTGGCTAACCCATAACTGCTCTGTAATTATGTATACTAAGGTCTGCAATTTACTTTGAAATGCATGAAATATAAGATGGATTGATGGATATAGGAGTGGTATATTTTATTTACATGATAAAGAAAATATAGTAAAATCATAATGTTAGAACCTAGGTACACAGATGTTCAATATAAAATCTTTTCAACTTTTCAAGATGTTTAAAATTTTTTATAATAAAAGTTTGGGGAAAAGTACAATGAAGAAATGAAAATACGGCAAAAGTAATACCTGAAATTAACAACAATGGTTATAGCTGAGTGGTAGAATTCTGAAGGATTTTTTTTTTAATTTCTCAATTTATAATTTACCTGTATTTTTCAATTTTCTACAAGAGTTTTTAGGAAATAAAATAATAGCACTTTTTATAAAGGATTTAGAAATCAGACTGCTATAAATTGGACTGCTGGAGCATAGGATTTTTGGTGGGGAATGATAAGAGATGAACTTTGCCAAGTTAATGCGGGCTGTTTCATTCTAGGAATTGGACTTTCTCTTTGAAGGTAACCAGGTAGGGGAGGAGGATGAGCTTTAAGGGGCTATGCAAGGAAATGGCATAACAGGATTAGAGATTTCTTTTCTTTCTTTTTCTTTTTTTTTTTAGTTTCAAAATATTACGGGGTACAAATGTTTTTGGTTACAAGGATCACTTCTATAATGCTTAAGTTAGGGTTGTAAGTGTACTCATCACCCAGATGGTGTTCATTGTACCCGTCAGGTAGGTTTTCACCCATCCCCTCTTCCCCCGCCCCCCCTGCTTGATTTCCACTGAGTTTTACTTCTCTCTGTGCACATGTGTGCTCATTGGTTAGTTCCAATTTGATAGCGAGTACATGTGCTGTTTATTTTTCTATTCTTTAGATACTTCACTTAGGATAATGGTCTCCAGTGCTACCCAAATTGTTGCAAAAGGCATTAATTCATCCTTCTTCATAGCTGAATAGTATTCCATGGTATACATATACCACGTTTGATTAATCCATTTATGAATTTATGGGTGCTTGGGTTGACTCCATATCCTTGCAGTTGTGAATTGTGCTGCCATAAACATTCGAGTGCAGGTGTCTTTTTGATAAAATGACTTCTTTTCCTTTGGGTAAATACCCAGTAGTGAGATTGCTAGATCAAATGGTAGGCCTACTTTAATTCTTTGAGGAATTGAGTTTTTTCTTTTTTAAAATGAATTCTGAAAACAAAAGAATGAATTAGAATAGAGGAAGAGGTACAGAGCATATGTGAGGTTGATGAGGAAACTCAGTAAACCATGTACTAAAGTCTTCAGTAACACAAGCTGAGTTATTTTCATAGACAATTATCACAAAAGCTTTTACTAACTCTTACTAAGATGAATAACCACAAAATACTCCAGAATATATCAGGGAATTGGGCATTACTCTAGTAATCAAATGACTTCTCCACACTGTCTTGCCCTACTCTTTGGTGGGAAGCAGGAAAGCAGAGAGAGACTCATTCGGGACCGTCTGGTTTTCTAGCGTATATGAACAGGAGATGTATGTTCTTGAAATATTTACAATTGTGTGGACACACATACATAGCCACAATTGCTTAACTTGAGCCTTTTAAACACATATTAACAGTGAAAATACAGTGATAGAATCATCCTAGTAAAATTATTTGTCTTTCTGAGTTCCATGTTACTTTCTGATTAAACAAATTCAGTGAAATAAATCATTTCTTTCAAGAAAAGGCACAGAAAAGTACTGTTAGAAAATAATACATATGATATTTGCATTCTAATAAGGATATTGTCTAAATAATATTGTGATATACTTGTCTTTAGGAGACCAGAGGAAAAAAATCTTTATATTAGATTATAATGGCAAACCACCATTTAGAGGGTGATCACTTGTCATGCCTTTAACAGTAGACTCAGAGTATAACTAAGTATAAGATTCATGACTCATTTCTTACCATTAATATAAGAAAAGTGAAGTGTAAGTATAAAGGAACATCCTTAAAACATAAGGAAATAACATATTTTTATTTAATGCAATGCCCCAACTGTAGTAGTCATATATCTGAAAGTGGTAAATGACTGATAAGCAACAAAATAGCAAAGAACAACAGTATTTTTATTCTAAGTTCATACACTGTCTCAGTAAATGTAAATGTATACTAAATTGTAAACGTAACAATGTAAATGGATTAGCCTATTTTCTTCATATCATCTAAGAATAACAATAGATGATACCATCTATTGCTTATGAATGAGAATTTGGACAGAGCAATCAGAAGCAATAAGATAAAGATAACAAATTATATTTGAGAGATTATCATTTTTCTCTATTTTTCTCAATACAGGCATCAAATACAGCAGCATGTGATCACTGCAGCTGCACAGAAACAAATGGAAGTTGGTGCTACCGTCTGAGTCTATTTTCCTTTCTTCTTGCAATAAGTAGAAACTAGAATTTAAATGCAGACATTTAATGCCACCTCCAAAACCTCTGAATGGACCACATTAGAAGTGAACCCTAAAACCAGTCTATGAAATCATTGAGAAAGCTGGTGCCTGAAGAGGCCTGTGTTCTTGCCCTACTTCAGCAAGTCACTATTAGTTGGTCCCAAGGCAATACTATGTGAAATATTAATTGCATTTTTGACTCCCATTATTTATCCCCTCTGTAGTCATTCTTTGTCAAGGGAATTTTGAGTTCTTCCTATAAGAGTGAAGTACATTTGACCACCCTATGTGACTTGCTTCAGCCAATAGGACAAGTGAGAAGTGACAGTATAACAGCTGCAAACCTAGACGTCAAGAGGCCTTGCATGTTTCCACCTTCCTTCTTGCGCTTTTGCCATTGCCATGAAAAGAACATGCCCAGACTAGACTGTTGGTCCCAAGAGAAGCATGAGAAATGTATGGGGCAGAGTTATGACAGTTAAGGTATGCCAGTCAAGCCCAGCCTAGAACAGAGCCCATCGTCAGCCTGAGGTCAGTGAGTGATCCCAGCAAACATGAGCGAAACTACTGAACAAAGCCCAGCCTAGTTCTTTGTTGCATGCCACTCAGGTTTTGTAATTGCTTGTTACATAGCAACAAAATCTAACTGATATATAACTTCTATGTGTCAAATTTCCTTATCCGCATAAGCAGATGGTAAATTTTAAAAAATTGCCTCTTTGGAAAGGCTATACAAATCTGTAACATATGAAACATCGTGAACTTTCATTGCCTATAGCAAAATTATTGAAAAAGATATTCTTATCTTTCAATCTGTGTGCAAATTGCTCACCAGTTCTATGATTTATTTTTTACTGATATTTTAAATATGGTAGAAAAATTATAACACATATCAGAAGAACTTACATTTCTTTGTTTTACCTTTGTTAGAGAAAGACCACAACATTATTTGATGGTATCACATATAGGCAATCCTGAAAGTACTTCAATAAAAGTCGGTATCTGCAGAGCTCCCCTGAAGTTTTATGCTCTCTTCCAGGAAACATCAACAGAAACAACAACTAACAGGATCATGACAAAGGAGAAATAAAGTGCGCTATAATTTTAAATTTTAATTTCTTTATGCAAAATATTTAACAAGCCCTAAATAATCTGTTTTAGGCCTGTTTTTTTAATTTGTTGGTCCAAGTTGTCCTTTGCAAATATTCCATGCCATAATTTTAGGGATACACTGTTTAACAGCCATTTAATCATTGAGCAACTTATTAGAGAATTGGCATTGGTTTTTGTTGTTCCGTCTTAGAAATAATGCTTCAAAATTATCCAACAGAGAGAACTGCAATTTTGGATGACTCACATTCTCATAGAACAAATCTTTGTGAAACATATGGTCACTGATGAGTGCCTTTGTGTGTTATGTGAACTACTAAGTAAATTCAGATATACCTAAATGAGCTCTGATTTATCTTCTTTTAAAATTTTTAATTTAATTATCTGAAATGAAGGAGGGGAGTACCCTCAGGGGTTTATAGGTTCCACACCTAAACTATACTGTACATACACATATGTGTATAAATCTAATAGCAGACTTACTTTTAAACACCATTTTACTTAGCCTAATACTAGAAATTTTGTCTTTCTAGTGTATACAACCAACAATTTGTAGGGGAAAAACGGACCACATGTGTGTGAGGTAGCAGGGAGAAGACAGGTTCTTTCTAAACTTTATTAATCACGTACTATGTACTACAGTGATTTTTTGAGAATACATTTTGGGTCAAGAAGCTCAAGATCTAATGGGAAGAATAGATACATGCAATATTAATGATACAAACTCATGAATAAGTACAAAGAGAGAAAAGGTCATGCATTGATATATCACCCCATAAAGCTGAGGAATATCAAATGCACCAATACCTGAAAAGTATCACATATTCAGTTAAACTGATACTCTAAATACACTCCCTGAAATTCTTTGAAAGTGAGAATATACACCAATTACTTTTCCGTTGAGTGTCTAAGAATATTTATTTAATAAAAGAAACTTAGAGATATATTTTCCAATGGATTAGACATATATTCTAAAACTAAGAACAATTAACATAACTTTAGAAAGGCTATGCCTGAAGAACCACTGGCTTTGTTCAAAGACTAATATTAGGGGAAAAAAGAAACAGAAACTTACATTTTTGAGAACCCCTTAATACCAGATTTAAATGTCAAAACCATCTGCAATGTATATATTGTTATTCTCATTTTTACTAGTGAGGAATTTCTCAAAGAGGCTGTAAACCTTGGTAGAGAAGTTCTCTACATGCAGTCTGCAGACCCCTGGGGATCCCTGAGAACCTTCTAGGTGGCTCATTAGATCAAAATCATTTTCATAATAGCACTAATACATCATTTCCCTTTTTCTCTGTGTTGACATTTACATTCTAGTCAAAAGCAGTGGTAGGCATAGCTGCTGGTGCCTTATCACAAATCAAGGCAGTGGCACCAAGCTGTACTAACAGTCATTGTATTCTTCACTGCTAGGCACTCGGGGTGGGAGGGAGATCAGTCTTTTAAGAAAGTGTTTGACTAAAGAGCAAAAATTTATTAAATCACATGTAATTCATGATTACACATCTTTTAAATATTCTGTGTGACAAATGAGATATACTCATTAACTCACTTCATACCAAAGTATGATGTTTGTCTCAAAGAAAGCACCTGTGCAAAGGTCTGAGTTGCAAGCTGAACTAGCCAATTTTCATGAAGCACTATTTTTACTTGAAAGAATGACTGACAAACTCTGGCTATTCAGATGTGGCTATTTGGCAGACACCTTGAACATAAACAAACTAAGCCTGTCACTTCAAAGACAACAACTGACATTGATCGTTGCCAAAGATAAAATTTGAGCTTTCGAGCTGAAGTAATTTTGGAAAACGTCTATCTGCTACTGTCCATTTAACAGCTTCCTCATACATAAAATCTTTCCTGGGGAAATTGGTGGTGTAATTGATGAGGTGACTTATAATAAAAGGTGTCCAAATTGAAAAGATCTACATAATTCAGTGAAACAATAAGCAATGCATGATATTTCAAACTTCTGCATGCAAAATATATTCACTGCAAGTGTAAGATATACCACTGAAATTAAATTTAATAAAGTACAAATAAAAGTTCATCGATACAGTTTTCAATTGTACATTGCAACTAACCTTTAAGATATTACCACTTATCAAGTTTTGGTGGTGTAGCATTAAAGAAGAACATTCACAATTATTTAAACAGGTATTAAAATACTCCTTCCTTTTCTAACTACATATCTGTGTCAGGACAGATTTTTCTTCATGTACTTCAACAAATATAACACATTGCAACAGACTGAATGCAGAAACAAACAGAAAAATCCAGCTGTCTTCTATTAAGCCAGACATTGAATAAGTTTGCAAGAATGTAAAATGATACATTTTTTGCACTATTTTTGTTTGTTTGTTTTGGAAAATATGCTTATGTCTCATAAAAAATTATGGCTAATTTGTTATTTTAAATGAATTAATACATATTTCTATAATAACTGAGTTTTAATATCAAACATAATAAGTATTGATAGATATAACCCACATTTTTTAAAAAGCCTCTGTAGGGTTCTCAGCAATTTTTAATACTGGGCCAGAGACCAAAACATTTGAGAACTGCTATCCTAGTGGTAAGGCAGAAAATATTAAAGCCCTATTTATTCTGACCCAAAGCCCATGCTTTTCCCACTTGACAACAATGTATTTCATTAAATACACTTTAGAGTTTGAACTTTGCAAAAAATAGAGGAATTGTGCTCTAACTATACCACAGGAAAAAATTTGGGTACCATAACAATTTAATATTACTATAAATAAATTTCAGATTTTTATAGACCATATAATATATGCATACCTCATGTTAAAATAATTTAAATGACATTTATAACTATTATTTAAGTCACAGAGACCTGAAGCAATTTCCTGTGTTTACCTAGAGTGTGCCGCTGGGAGAACACATGTTCTCTTGAAAGACTGGGAATATAATATTAGAGTTAAAGTGAATCATGTCTTAAGAATTTGTTCAATTAAATTAAGACTTGACATATTCTTAAGATTTGTGCTTTTATTTCTTGATGTAAAATTTAAAATTTTTTTCTGGTAAGACATGCACTTAATTTTATTTCTATAGATTTACTTCTAAGTTAGGGTAATTCATACATTTTTAGGTACAAACATCTGACTTGTTAAACAAGTCACATTACAGTATTTATGCCCATTTTTCCATTATCAAGAATATCTTTCTGCTGAGTTTTCTAAAAAATCATTAGTCTTTCTTGTTTCAATAAAATTTCAGGCTAATATTAAATTTCAAAGTGTACATTTTATGATATTGGTATGATTAAGGATGGTATAATGAATTTTAAAAAAGTGTTGCTAAAGCTTCATACCCAGTGAACGCTAAAAAGGATGTTCATGAAGACCAAAGACAGTTCAAGTACAAAGTTGCCTTAACTTTATCAAAATAAGCAATATATCTTTAATATCTATTTACCTCATAATATAAATATTGAGTATAAAATGAATGCATGAAATGTATTATTGAAGAATGTTTCATATGGCTTAAAAATGAAAGTCCCTTAGATGAAAGATCATGTACTTCTTTTGGAAAAAAAATAAGAAAGAGGAAAGAAATTTACACAGTGACAGCTAAAGGAAATAAGTAAGAAATAAGAAATTATATAAAAAGACAAAAGAAAAAGAGAAATAAGTAGTTCATTAAAATACCTACTGCATGTGCACAGGATTACTTATAAATCAAATTTACTTGTAAATTCGTGCCAATTTAGGTGGCACAAATATAAAGAATCCAGGAAACAGAAAACTAACATGGTCAATATATAAAAAGAGATACTCAGCTTAGCTTATCTAATTAATCAATACGTAGACCTCGAGGGGACCTCAGGGAGCATTGATTTTCTTCAAGTATTAATTTTTTTAAAAGGCAGGTGAATGCTTTTTTTCCTCCAGTGAAATTATATATGGAATTATAATCAATACAACAGAAAAAAGAGAGCTTCTGTGTTTCAGTTGGTGGGGGAAGCTTTCCTGTAGCCATCCTTCCAGCCCCTGAATCCATGACAAAAAAAATCTGTGTCCAAACGTTGAAAAACACTGAACTTGACTATGGGGCTGCACAGTGATTGGGGTTGAGGGTAGGTTGCAAGCAGCATGATATGAAACAAAGATACAGGCAAACTGGCAAATATTTTAAATACCATTCCGAAGGCAATAGTAAAATCACATATGTGGTGATAGAATGAAGTGCCACCACTGAAATGAGAGCTTTTTCTGGAGTCCTGGGGAAGGCTACAGCTGTGAAACCAGACGGATCAACAGAGAAATCACAAATTGCCTGTGGAGGAGACACTGGCATATTACGCACAAAAAGCGAAATCACTAAATGTAATAATACTATTAACTCTAATTTTTGAAGTTTTCCAGTTTGAAGTAGATTGTAATGGTTTATAATTATTACATACCAATCATTCCTAGGTCTTAAACAGTGTTCTCTTCTTAAAGATCCATTAAAGTGATTTCTTAGTTCCCTAAGTACATGCACACCTCCTCAGCAAATGGTTTGTTTTTATTTAATAGGTACTGCAAATCAGTAAAACTAACAATAAACTTCAATAGGTTTCCCTCTTCATGTTAGTAATTAGAGTAAAATTTGTAGCCCACTCTTGGTAAGAGTCTATGACAACATAACATCTATCTCAATTACTGGCTTTATTCTGGGGTCTATTTTATTCACTTATCCTTGTTATCAGCTTACCTCATTTAATTATAATTAATGTTATTTTGTTAAGATTTATATCTTGATTATCTTTACAAAATTCCTAAAATATTTTTTAGAACAAAGTAGTATATCAACAAATGGACAATATTTTAATCTTGTTTCCTAAATAATTACTATGAAGTGATATACAGTCTGAAACACTTTTTGAGTTTTAGGACTAACACTCAAAATCTTTAATCACAGTATTATCTTCCTTCATATACAAAGCTGATGGAACTTATAAATCAGTGCAGACACTCATGTAAATAACAACACAGGTATGTGAGATGGCTGACCAGTTCTAGGGGTGCAATGTGTAGCCCTGGAAAAGAGCGCAAGCAGCTAGCTTCGAAAGAATTATGTTCAGAAATTCAGCTCAGAATTTTGGCATCACTGATGCTGGAGGCCAATCAATTAAGGAAATCAGACCAGACTCTTTTGGCTCAATTGTTTAAACAAAGTATAGCTAATTATGTTCTTTATCTGATAAAATGAGCATCCTAGAGTTATTAAAAAGTATGCTGAAGAAGAGATATCGTGAAAACAAATAGAGCAATCATTCCCATGCTAAGGGCAACATTTCCACTAAAGTTGGTTAGTCACATCATAATTATGATAACAGTATTTGAAACCTGAGGAGAATAAATATTATTCTCAAGTACAGGTCTGGGAAATAGAAATTTGGGCAATAACGCTGTTCAAGTCAGATACTGGTTAACAGGAAGTTGGGCTACTCCACCAACATTAAAAGAATTCAAATTGTGACACACAGTGTCAGGACTTGAAATTAGAAAAAAGGAAGGAATGTGGCCAATTTTTCCATCCAGGAATTTATAACTCGTTTATGGGGATTCTATACAGATAAACAGCAACTATACCATGACAAATTTCTCACAAGTCATACAGGAAGTTAAGAGTTATAGGAATTCAGGTGAAATCTCTTCTTTTTGGGTAATCTAAGAGGATTCATGGAAGAGACAGCTTTTGAATGGGTTGAAAGAATAGGAAGAATCTGATGATCATGGGGTGACAATGTCAGGTAAAATAAACAGTTTTCATAAAAGTATAGGGAATGCCCATTTTGAATGAATAGCAGAGGCCTCTTTTGGAGGAATAGGAAAAAAATAAGTTAAAATGAAAAAGAAAATAGAGGTCAGATTATAAAAGGCCTCGCATGCCAGATACAGGAGCACTTGGTCTGTACTTCAGTGACATTGAGGGATTCTGATTTATACATTCCAGACCAAGATCTTCTTTAAAAATGCAATCTAAACTTAGAAAAGAAGATTGAATATTTGTTTCATTGCTATTTAATAATATACAGTATAGTACCTCGTTAATTAGTAATGCTCTAGTATTCACATAAGTGGGTTAAATCTTAGATTTATCTCTTAACCTCGGACAAGTTACTTAATTTCTATGTCCCTTATTTACATCATCTCTAAAATAGGGATACTAATTGTACACCAGAGTTGTTTAGAATTAAATCAAGTAATGCAAGTAAAGCAAAATACTTGGTACCACTTAAGTTCTCTATGTGATATATTCCTACAGATGTTGACATACTTATAAACACAAAACTATTACCCACATATAATTTGTTACTTATATTGCCAGTTAGGCCAAACAAAAAGAGCCATAAGTTTCAACTCATCACAAAGTAGTTTTTTTGCTGGGTGAGGTGGCTCATGTCTGTAATCCTAGCACTCTGGGAGGCCAAGGTGGAAGGATCACTTGAGCTCAGGAGTCTGAGATCGACCTGAGCAAGAGGGTGACCCCATTTCTACTAAAAATAGGAAAAAATTGCTGGACATGTTGGTGCAGGCATGTAGTCCCAGCTACCTGGGAGGCTGAACCAGGAGGATTGCTTGAGCCCAGGAACTTGAGGTTACTGTGAGCCAGGCTGACACCACCGCACTCCAGCCCGGGCAACAGAGTGAGACTTGGTCTCAAAAAAAAAAAAAAAAAAAAGTAAAAAAGTATTTCTTTCTAGTTACTAATCAAAGGATAGGAATTAGGACCTGGAAAACCCTTTGGCAACAGCATTGGTTAGAATAGTACATGTAGGAAATTGGAATATTTTTTATGGGACAGAGAGCTCAAAACAAAAGAATGAATGATAATAAATAAAATAAAGCAAGCTCTTTCATTGACCAAATACTTTTCCAAGGTTACCCAGACAACTTCTTTATGCCTTGTGAATTCTGAAGAATTATGTTCCTGGCAGAGGCCTGTAAAGGTTACCAATCTATCTCTCCCCTCCAGCTAGGACCACACTGACCCAAGTGAGACTCACAGAATTCCTCTACATCAGTTTTGAAAACCTCCACAGAAATTGATTCTTCTATTTTCTGCAGTAACCTTTTCTAAGGTTCAATGGCCTGCTTTGTCAGAAAATCCCTCCTCATTGCCAAATTAAATTCTTCTTATCTATCTTATCAGGTGTTGATTTTAGTTTCATTAGAAATCGGCAGGTATTGAAATTTTAAAAATAAATTTTCAAATATTAGATAAAATTCAGTAATTTCCCTTTGGTCTGGATCATTTTCTGATAAGATCCAATGCCATCCCTCTTAAAGAAGAAGACTTTGTTACTCAGAGCTTGAATGAGGATGTCAAGACTGTATTTTCCAAAGATGACCACAATAAAATCTCCTATCTCAAATGTTCTCCTAGCAACCAACCTCTCATCCATCAATAGGTTAAATCTACCTCCCTTCCCTTTAAATTTGTAGGTTGCTTGTGATCAATAAATTGTGGTGCAGTGTGACATCTAAGATGAGGTCAGAAAAAGTGATTCAGCTTTCACCTTACAGGCAAAGGCCCCTGACCCAGCATGTAAGCAGTCCTGCTGATCTGAGGCCACCATGCTGTGAGGAAGCCCAAACTAACTCATGTGGTCACACCACATAAAGAAGCCCTGAGACTACACGCAGACAGACAGATGCCCAACCAGCCCACACTACTCCAGCCTACTCTTGTCCTAGCTCTAGTCACCATGGGATTGCAACTGCATGAGCAACCCTAAGTCTGGATTGCCTACCCAAGTTCTATGCAAAATTCTGACCCACAGACTATTGTTTTAAATCACTGTGTTTGGGAGTTATTTGTTATACAGGAATAGTAACTGGAATAATCCCTTTACTATTTAATAAAACCCTGTAGAGATATAGGTCTAGGGCTTTTAAAGAAAGACAAAATCAATAAGCTGCAACCAAAATGCCTAAAGGGGGACTGCTATTTTTTAAAAAATGTACTTTATGTATGATAATGCATCTGAATGCAACTGTAGTCTGTGACTCACTACACAAAACCTAAATGGCTTGGCTAATGATATGGTAAATTCGACATTATAAACGCAGAGCCTCTCATTGTAAAAAGAACTTTCTTCATTCAAGACATATCTTTTAGTATCTTCCCTGGTGCTGCCAGAAGTGGTTAATCATTTCCTCTTTTCTGCCTGCAATGTGTCTTGCATTTCTACTATTCCCATTATAAGATGAAATATAATTCTTTGTTTATTTTTGCATGTCTATCTCCCCTACTAGACTGTAAACTTCTTGAAGACAGGTCTATGTATTATTTGTCTTTTTGTCTCTAGATCCTAACACAATACCTGCCACATAGTTGAATAAACAAAGGAACATATGAATAAATAGATATTTAAAGCAGTGGTAGCTCAAGGCATGGCCATGTACCAAAAGACTTTTTAACTATAAGTGAACAATTCGATTTTTCAAAAGACTCATCAGCCTCTGAAAGACAATGGGAAGGAAATCTGAATTCCCATTTTTAATCTCCATACTGAAGAGTTCTATTCCAATGAACCATTTCTGGGAAGTCCTTCTCCCCATTCAATTGCTTTTTTTTCTTCTATCAGAAAAGTTTCTGAAACTCTGAAGCCCCTAACATCCTCTTTGATCACACATTCTTCCTTGTAACCTACGTACTTTTTGTGCACAAGTAGTTATTTTTTTTTCAACTTAAAGGTTATGTTCATTCTTTAACTTGGAATATTAGAAAATTACTTTACATAAAGGGAAGAAGCAATGTCAAAATTTTATGTTCTTAATTTTTTTCTTTTAAATCATCATACTTTTATGTACATATTTTTTAACATGAGTGGAAGAAACAGTAATTGAGATGTGTTTTCAACAGGTCAAAAAATCTACTGATATCTTCTTTTGTCACGTAATTTCTTTATGAATGAGTCACATTTTCTCCCATGTCAATTTTGTAAAGGGAAAATACTGTCAGTCGTTATCAAACTTTTTCTTATTTGAATAGCACTATCATCCTTGCTTGATAGCTTTATTTTAAATCCCATATGAGTCTTATCTCCATTTTCATTCTCCCCTCTCTGGATAATTCCTGCTTTTATTGACATTTTTCCAGGAATTCCACATTCAGTGTTATTGCAAATTTCTCTTATTAATCTGATTGATTCATTTTACAAAATATGAATTAAGATGTTTAAATATTAAACCATAGCACTGGTTTCTTCATTACCTACTGGTCCCACCTACTATAGTGCTTCAGTCAATTTGGCATTTTTGTTCATTGTGATTTGTATGAAATTGAGGCTGCTAGGAATTTTACATGAGCCTAATTATATGAATTAAAAAGTCTTTTTCTTTATAAATTTGTGTTAATGGGTAAAATTTCTTATTTTAAGTAGTTTTTTTATTAATATCACAGTCTACAAGGAAGAGAATGCTCCTTTCACTTTTAAACCTTAGGAGTGGTTTGGTTTTCAAAACTTAAAGACAATTTAGTAATATAGGCATAATGCTTCCAGATAGGAACTAATAGTAAAACAACCACAATAATAATATCAGCTCCCTTTTATCGAGAATTTACAACATGTTAAGCATTTTCCCAGGCACTTTTCATACTGACAATTAGAGCTAACATAGTTAACCATATAACAGGAATGCTCTGGTGCTTAACATACATGAACATATTTAATCATCACTACAAGTTAGGAGCAAGATAATTACCTCGTCTTCATTTTACTCGAGGAAACAAAGGCACAAAGTCAACCAACTTGTAAGCAGTTGAGCCAAGATTAAAACCCAGACTGACTCCAGAACTTTAATCCTATGCTCTTTTCTTTTTACACATACTGCATAAAAACACTATTAGTTTGTTATTTCAGCCCCATTTTACATATAAGTAAAATAAGGCTCAAATAGAGTAAAGAATGCTCCAAAATCCCATGGCTGCTGAGCTCACATATGAACTGCTACCAATCTGACTTCATTCTCCACCGTACCAGCAAAGACATCCAATGCATGAGAGGTTAGAGGAGAGGGCTAACTCCCTCCAGCCCTCCAGTACGAGACAAACTTTCTGTTCCCAATCCTCCAGTCTCTCAGTGTGCACCACAGCTGCTCTAAATCTGTGCATTGTATTCTCCACACATAGAAGTGGTCAAGGTGTGTGTTTTCTAATAGTTGAAATATAGCTGATCTTGACATTAAAAACAAACAAAAAACCTTTCATTTCCAGAGGATTTGGTAACTTGTGTCTTACATAATATTCTGCTCCTAAGTCGCATACACTTAAGAATTAATGAGTTAAGACTTCAGAATTGGTAGTTAATCATAATCAATCGGAATAGCTGTAATAAGAGCAAGTTGTCCATTTAATTAATGGTATTGCCTCCTATTGTAGTTTCTTTTTTTTTTCTATTGTAGTTTCTTTATTAATGACCACTTCCTAATTCCCTTATTTCAAGAATGAATACCAATATTACACTGATACCTGGAAAATTGTTTACTTGGTATTCTAGGCTTCTGTCTTTTTTGAGTATTGTTTTACTGTTTTTATCTTACTTTATGAGTGGATAGAGCTGTCATTTAACATGATTTTCAATAGATTTCTTCTGCAGTCACTTGTTGAGCAGAAAACAAAACAAAATAAAACAAACAAACAAACAAACAAAAAACTTTCTTGCCAGGATAAATTCCTTATAGCTCCTAAGTTCACATCCCTTATATCTGCGATATTTCCTCCACTCACCATCCAGGCTTAGCTAGCCTGTACCAGCCATCATCCCAAACCTGTCACATACCAATCAGATCAGTCGCAACTATTCTAAAGACTATGAGCTTCACTTTGTCATAGTTAAATGATCCCTTTTACCCACTGCTAAAAATATTACATGCCTCCTGACTTTGTTTAATTGTTCTGAAAGAGCAATTTTGTAGACTGTCATTGTCACTTAAAGTTTTTGAAGAGCCAGCTCTCAAGCAGAAACTGAAATGATGAAGCTCAAAAGATTAGCATACAACCCAAAAGAGGAGTAATGCTAATGAAGTTGAAGCCACATTCTGCTGTTCACTCCATATCCAGCTGTGAGGTTTGAAATCTGAGTTCCCTCCCTAAGCTCCACCCTTTCTGAGAATCGTCTTCCATGACAGAATATAAACTTCTTAGCTGCTCAGTTACAGAAGCTTACAGACCCTGAGGTTAATTTCTGCCTGGATCACGCTCCATGGCTTTACTCAGTCTAAAATTTGATGCCAAAGAATGTTTAATGAGTTCCAAAGAGGCAATCACCAGCACAGAAGTGAATTTAAATTTCACACTAATGCCAGCTAGTGCTTCATGGGCAGAACTGCAGCCAACCAACCTACATTTAAAGCTGTCTCTTCATCATTTGCATTTGGATTTTTTTTCTATGCCACAATACCTCAATTTGTTTTTAAAGCACATTGTTCCAAAGTATAGGTTTTAATGTTCTATATAGATATTAGATTTTGATTTAGTCTGAACGTTTCCTAGTTTTTTATAAGGCATGTTATTTCTTTCCTTCCCACCCCCAATTCTTTCCACATTCACTAAGAAATAAATGAGAAGACACAATTGGATAAACTATAATCTAGCATGGAACAACCTAAATTTTTCCTGATTATAACATATGACAAAATAAGAACCATATATCATTGTATTTTATTTTTCCACTGTTGATCATTACGGTTTAAAGACCACTAATCAATTTCTAAGACCTTCCAATTTTCAAAATGGGAGTCCAAATGATAGATTAGAGGAAATATACTAGGTGCACATAAGCCTCACAGCCAGCCATGTCAGCACCAGGTTGATGATAATGTTCACTGTGCTTAAATTGGGCAGTTTTCCTAATTTTCAAAAGAGTTCTCATGGCTTATGCAATTGGCAAGGTAGTAACAATGCAAATAAGCTACCTGTATAATCCTGACTTGGTACTATTCATTTCTCTCTAAAAGGATTAAATAATGAGATTTTATATAGTGATCCCCTAAGCTATGAGGTGACCCTAAAAATAGTATTATTTTACTACGAAAAATGTTTACTAGAAACATCTTTAGTTTGGATCTGAAGCAGTAGAAAGGGTCATGGAGAAAATAATTTTAATCATTTCTTCATTTATTTTTTCATAAACCCAAAATATATTTATTGAATGCCATTATATACCAGACGTTATGAGAATCAGATGAGGTGATTAAAAATCCTGAGAGACTGAGTCCATTAATAAGGGGTGAGATAAAGGACTAAAACAGAAAAAAAAAATCTCAAAGGACAGTTAAGCGACCTAATACCAGTCCTCAGGAAGTTTAGGAATCAAGGAACAGTAGTCCACAATCCCAGGAACTGCTCAACCTGGTAGAGCCTGTCCCCATCACACCACTCTGATCTCACTAGGCTTGGTCTGCACCAAGCATAGCTGCATCTGTGGTGGCTGAGACAGGTTGGGCACAGAGTTGAAGGAAGCAAACATGAGTATGTGTCACTGGGAGTTAGCACAGGGCCTGGTTTTCTGCCAAAGGCTTTCAGCAACATGGGACAGGTGGAAAGGGAGTAGACTCCTGTTGTGAGCCAAGACTATAAGTTTCTACATGAGGAGTTTGGAAAGTACATTTTACTGCATACCACCATATGGCTACCCCACTGACACACTTCAGAATTCCATGGCACTATACATGCTCAATATCAATGATTTCTCTGAGACACATTTATTTAAGACTTTGAGCACAATTCTATCAGACTTATAATTTCTCCTAACAACAGGTTTTGACCAGCTTCAAGAAATACAATATACTAATTACTGGTTTTCCACTGAGTGAGCCCCCGTTTTGATTACTTTGAAAATACTTTTACTTTGAGGATTTGGAGGGGGAAAAATAAGAAGAAATATTTCCTTAAAACAAGTATTAGAATCTTTCCTCCTTAAGGCCTTAATGATGAATATTGAACTTTGGAATGATGGAAATTTCATATAAAATGGAGGGAACCATTTTCATTTACATAATACGTAATAGATATAAGGCAAATGACTCTAAGAGAAAGTTTTGAAATCAAATATAATCTAGTGATAGAGGCTTTTCTCTGGAATTCCATAATAAAGAATGAAGGGTAAGACCCTCATAAATTTGCTTTCAGTCCTGTGATCTTTTGAGCACTGTCCAATCATTTCTCCCAATCCTATTTAATGTACTGTGATTGATTAATGCCAGGACATAAACTATGAAAAAGTAGAACATCTAAGTGCTAGTAAGTCTATGTGTATTGCTTGATATTAATCCTATGTTCTTCATGTCATTAATTATGCTTTCCTTGATAAAATTCCAAACTATTCCAAGCAACTGGATATGGCATTAATTTGTGAATAAACAATCTGCAAGGCACAAATGCTGTGAAAGAAGCAAATTACTCTGAAGTGAAAAAGCCAAATGACAGGGCTTAATTCGGGCTCTAAATATAAAATCAAATATAAGCAATATATTTTTTTTCTTATTGGATATTTTCAGTCCATTGAGTTTTAAGACATAATAGGATTTCTCCCCAAAATAATCAAGCTCAAAATCAAAATTCTTTTTGATAGAGGTTTTGCATAGTTCAAAATCTCATTCCTAGATTTCAGTAGAAAGTACTACAATAAGCATATTCATGCTGCTATTATTCAACACATATTTATCAAGCATTTACTATGTTCACAGAGTACTAAGTACTACTGAGATTGTAAAGATGAATTAGTGATTAAACCTGTTCTTAAGGAACAGCTGTAGGACAGATAAGACATGCACATAAATAGCCAAAATACAAGCAGTATAACATTTTTCCATGACATAGAAGTAGTTTCTAGTTAAATGTTACTGATGTTCAGAGGTGAAGAAATTATCTTCACCTAATGTTCAGAGGCAAAGAGATTATCTTCACCTGAGTTCAGGAGAGCAGGGAAATTTTTCAGAAGAGGTAGTATTTAAGCTAGGCCTTGGCGAATAGGTAAGATTTAGATATATGGAGTTCAGGGAAGGGAAATCTAAGTGGAGGGAAAAGATTCCCTGGCTATGGAGGCAGGGCTCTATTCTAAACAGTGGTAATATTAAGGAGAACCTAACAGGCACAAACCCTTGTTTTCATGGAGCTTATGTTCTGGGGAGGAAAAAGAATATATATAATTAGTAGGTAAATTATATGGTATATTAGAAGGTGATAAGTGCATGGAGAAAAGTAAATCTAGGTAAGGGAGATGGGGAATGTGGTTTCCTTTGGAAATAAAGTAACCAGAATAGGCCATAGCACAAAGAAGACACTTAAACAAGACGATGAGAAAGTAAGCCCAAAGATCACACTGGAAAGAGCTGAAACAGAAGGGGAGCGTTGGTTGATGAAATTGTTGGCAGAATGAGGATAGATTGCAGAGGGCCTAAAATGCCAAGCTAGGGAGTTTGGATTTCATTTTCTAGACACTGGGGAGATGTTAACAATTTTTGAGGAAAGATTAAAAAAGACCTAGACTATACTTTATGTAGATGACTCTGGCACATAGTTCAAATGCAAGAGATGGAAGAAGGAAGCAAGGAGAACTCCCATCTCTTTCAAATTAATAGTCAATAAAAATTTGTTTTATACAAACAATTTCTTTTTATATTCATTTATTTAATAAATATATATCTCAAGGAATTTTTACATGTCAAATACTGCCCTATTCTCACAAGATAATTTCAGTGAACAAAACAGGTATATCTCTACCCCTGTGGATCCTGCATTCTAATGGGAGGAGTTCGGCAATACACACAACAATAAACATAAGTAAATACATTAGAAAGATAAACTATGGTAGAAGGCAATGTTTCCTGTGGATAAAAGACACAGTAGGCTAAGGGACCGTAGGAGTGCTAGAGAGGGCTTTGGAGGCGGAAGTCAGGTGTAGTATTAAATTTTTGCTCTTTCCAAAGGCAGTATTCACACTTCTAAAAAATAGTTACAAAAATTTCTATGTTGACATAAGACAGATGCAATTAAAAAAACAATACATTGCTTAAAGTTAACAACACATCAATATAATCTAATGGCTAAAGAAACACAAAAGTACTTCTAAATCTCATGCCTTGTCTATATAAAAAATGATGTATGTTACTCATAAGTTAGAGAGAAATTCTAAGAGTAAATAATGTTAAAGATTTGTCTCTCCAGACAGAACCCAGACAAATCTAACCCATGGGAAAAACACATGGACTTTAAATGATAGAGAAAAACAGTGTGCTTCTAGCATCTTTGATTCCCATAAGACATAAAACAATGACTTGTTTCCTGATATATATCAGTTAAGTACAAAGCTTTGTAAAAAGTTTCAGAAAATTAATGATACATCAACTTTGATATCAAGGTATCACTGTTGTTCTAGTGACAAATTATTTTCCCAAAAGCACTGGCTACAAATTTTTCAGTGATATCTTCCAACAAAATATTTGTGAGCCAGATCTTTCTCTCTATATATAACAATGATCTCTATCCATGATTCTTTTATATTATTCCTAAAATTAGACCTGGAAATGGACACTTTCTTGTAATTGTATTGTTTGGACAAGTCTTTTGATTCCTATCCAGCAAAGGATAACAAAAGTGCAGCAAGCCTCACTCTGAATGACCTAATTGGCCCCCTCAAGCTTCTGAATTTAGATTACTTTATTCATTTAGCAACTACAATTAAATTGCCACATACAGCAATAAAATATGATGGCCATTACTAAGTTGTGATATCACACAAAAAAATATTCAGTGTAAGGATAGATTACATAATACAAAGTAATATATTCTAACAACAAAAAATAATTTCTACTTTTGATAATGGTAAAATATTTTATAATAGAATAATCTCCTGGAGATAACAATCATAAGCTCTGGACAAACTATAATAAATGACTATCTGAAGGCACTGGGAAACAACCAGAAATAGGCAGGAACTAAAAAAAGAAGAATGGTACTAGGTGAGTTTCCCAGTATTTTCATTGCTTTTTGCCACAGGGCAAATGTGTGGCACAGTGCAGAATGGCTAGAATTTGGATAGAAGTTCTATTGTTTTATAACTTGAACAATCAGAGGGCAGATTTAGAGTCTACTACAGATACTAGAAAGAGAAGGAGGAAATTCTGTGTCACTGCCCTTAAACTAAGGATCATGGAAAGTGCACCTGGTGAATGAAGGTTAGCTCATATACTCATGGAAATCACGAAGAACACACATCATGGGGAATCGTGGTGACTCCCATATGTTTTAGAATTTGGGCTTGTGTTATGTTCTTTTGGGCCCTATTTAAGAAAGTAGAATTTTGCTCTGGATTCAATGTTAAGAAGTGGAGATAATTGTATGATTGGTATCTTAGTATTTCTGCAAAAGAACATTAGGCATTATATTAGCTGCAGAGTGGAAGTTTAGTCATTCTTGTGGATTGGACAATGTTCTTGTTTTTGTCTATTTTTGAAAATGATTATAAAATTACCTTTTTGTCTTGATTTATCATAGTCACAGAATGGTTCTATCGGATAACCGTATTCTGAGAATTTTTTTTCTTTTTTTTTAGTGTTCAACAGTAGCACACCACAGCACAGCCTGGCTAAATTCTAACAACATCAAGTACCACTTGTTAGTGCCAGGCTAGCTCCCACCTGACAAAATCTACTTTTCTCTTTCTCATCTGGAAAAGAAAGAACCACAGGGGGAAGCTTCAAATTCTGCATTTAAATTCCACCCAAATATTTGGCTGAGTCCTGAACCACCTATGTCTGTGTAGAGTCCAAGCAGCCTGGTTAAAGTTAAAAAGATTCAACAATTATTTTAGCTGCTGTCCACTGTAGATAAGACAGAGTTTGAACATGTCAACTTCTGGACATATAACAAATTTTGAAGTTTCAGCAGTATTAACCACTTGGTAAAACAAAAAGCAAACCTTTTTCATAAAAAATGGAAGGAGTGTAACATCCAGGATAGAATTAGACATATGAAGAGACAAGAAAATGTCACCCATATGCAAGAATAAAAGAAATCATTTCGAATGACCACAAGATGACCAAGGTGATGGAATCAGCTGACAGTTATTTTAAAGCAGCTATTACAATTATGATCAAGGTCATAAAAGAAAGTAGTAATAACAAACAGAAAATCTCTGCAGAGAAATGAAAACTAAAAAAATGAAATTCTAAAACTAAAAAATCCAATATGTGAAAAAAAATTCACTGCCTTGGCTTTATAGCAGGTAACAGATAAAAGACCAAAGAATCAATAAATTTTAAGTGAGATTAATAAAAACTACCCAATTTGAAGTCACAAAAAATTAAAAGATATAAACAGAGTCTCTGTGACTTGTGGGACAACATTAAGATATAACATATGTGTCAAATTGGATTCACAAGAGGATAAGAGAGAAGGAATGTGGCATAAAAAATATTTAAAGGCATAATGGACAAAAATTTCCTAAATTTGATAAGAGACATAACTTATAGGTTCCAGTAGCTCAGAAAACCGCAAGAAGAATCTTTTTTAAATTCAAATCATAGTCAATTCAATTTCAAATTGTTGAAAACAAAAAATAAGACAAAATCTTGAACATAGAGAAAAATGACATTATACATAGGGGAATCATGTTACAAATGATGGCCAACTTCTCGTCAGAAACAACGGAGGCTAGAAAACTCAAGGCTGCCAAAAAACTGTCTACTGAGAATTTTATATCTAATAAATTATCCTTTAAGATTGAAGGTGAAATAAAGCCATTTTCAGATAAACAAAAACTAATTGAAAATCATCTTGTAATGTACAGACCCACACAAAAAGAAATGGTAAAAGAATTTCTTTAGCCAGAGAAAACCAGTATCTTAAAACTTGGATATTTAGGAAAAAATGAAGAGCACACAAAATGGTAAATATGTAGGTAAATATAAAAATAAATGAAAACTGAAAGTAATACAATACTTATTGATAATAAACTCAAAATAAATTATACTTCAAATATCCATTATGAAGTACATGGACTCACTGACATTTCCATATTAATGTAAAATGATTTTGAAGAATATAGCTTGTACACCCCAAGATCCTTAGAGACTCTAAAACTGTACCAAGTTTAGAAGAAAGTATTGGTTTTAAGAACATTGCTTGTTAGCATCACCAAGTTAGATATTCTTGACATAAATAGGAGCCACACTTGGGCAATCAATATAAAGAACATCTCCTTTGTGAAATTAATTGGAAAATTAGATTTAATGTTTAAATATAAATGCTAAATGATTCACTAAAATGAATCAAAACAGCTTTCAAACTATCCACTTCTGTTGACTATGTCATCTTCCTTCATCACTTGCATCTTTATTTTAAAACAAATTGAAAGAAGCCAGAGAATGAAGGCAATATCCTGATATTTCAGGTCTGCTTACTTTAAGTGAGGAAGTCCATTCATATTTTAGCTACCGAGCTATTTGCTTTAATGCCCCTCATTGCTTTAGCATGCCTTTTTGCACCCTGATGGATGTTCTCGATTATGAAAAATGTATTATAAGGCTAAGAATTCACTTTCAAATGCACTGAAATTCAACCTTTGCAGGCCAAGGTAATATCAGTTATACTATGTTCAACATCCTATTATTTAACTTAGCAGAGCATTTTAAGACTGGAAGTTTAATAACATGCTTTTCTAAAAGGATAAAAATTTATCAGAGCAGGCAAGTCACTAAATGATTCTAAGCCCAAGAATAACTTTCTGTAAGTATGTGTGGGGGAAAAGACAGTAAAGAAGAAATTAGGAGGCCCTACTTCTGTCCTTGGTGGTAACTAGCTTAGGAAAATCATTTAGTTTCATTTGTTTTTGCACTAACATGTACTGGAGTGTTTCACATGTTCATTCATATAAGGGGTGGCTTAATGTATGCTATATCTGTAATGGGAAAGTTGAACTCTATGAAAATATGTCTTTACTTTTAAGCATGTTTCAAAAAGAGTCCATGGGCTATCCATTTTTAATATGCATTTTATTTAAGATAATAAAAGCACCCAGAATATATGATAACAAAAAATCACAATTTGGGAGCCACTGTGTATCTTTATGAAAAAAGGCTTGTGTATCTACACAGCAGACAAATACCTCTGAATGTCTGATCCACAAATAGCATGAAGGCATTCATCTTGCGATTTGACAAAATAATTTCAGGCATCAGTTGATGGTATGCTTGGTAGAACTTGTAACACCTGATTCTGCCAAGAATGTAAGTACCATATTCCAAAGGTATAAAGTTTGATATAAAATTCTGAAGTGTAGCTACTTTTCTTTGATTATTGAAGTATGTATATTCTTCTACAGAAGAACATCCCAGCCCAACAAACAAGTTTGACCTTAGCAAAAATTCAGGCACTGTTAAAATTGTGTTGCTTCTTCCTATAGCCAAAATTTTGTAAGGTGAGTGTCAAAGGATTGTGGCTTGTTCAATTCCATAGCCACAATTCTACATGGAAGATAAATCAAGATATCTGACTAAGTAGCTTATATTAAGTTATTAGGCTTCAGAATCCAATTGGTCTGTTTGCAGAAAGATGGGTCACAGTCATAAAAAGTGATACACTACATTTTGCAGAATAATAGAGAATAATCTTTTGACCTTTTTATTTATTACCCCAAACACCATGTTAGTAGGCATAACAATCCTAAGAGTGTCAGAAACAAATGGGATCCAAGTGAGAGTGTCCCATGATACTATAGGAAGAGTATGACCCCCACAGCTTGGGTACACTTATACCCAGCTTCAGGTACAATTCATGTTTTCTGAAACAAGATCTGTCAGGTGGAGGTGCTACCTAGACAATGGAGAGTATGAGAACAGCTCAACTACATCTGAAGGAGATCATTGGCAGCAGTCAGGCAGGAGATCAGAGCTCTAGCCAGCGAAGTGGGGATCTGAGTCTGGGATCCATTCATACAAGCACAAATTATTCACCAGTGTAATAACTGTAAAGACTTTTATTGTGCTTCTATCAATACAAAAGTAAACCCGAGCATCAGTCTGCTGATATTAATGATATGGATTCATAATTATACATTGTAAATAACTGTTGATTCCATCATTAACCAATATCACATTTTTAGTTGTTTTTTCTTCTCTCCTGAGGCAAATGGGAATATAGGAAGGAGCAACTGCAACACCAACACTTACTGTTTTGCCAGTTCAGAGAATGAACCAACTAGTGGGAATGGATAGTAATACATGAAGGCAGCCATGTCTGCACAAAATGAGGGTAATTTTTAAAACAAGACATTTTTATGCAACATCATGAAGCCTGAGAGTATTGTGGAAGAATCTGACATCAGATACTTCAAAACAGACAAGTATGGGATTTCTCTCCTCTACAATCCCAACTGATAGCCCTTGATCCCGTGACATCTTCAACCTGCTGATTGATCCCACGGAGATTTCATTTGTCCCTCACTCTACTCCTGCCACCTCATTCCTTACCCACACAGCTTGAATTTTCTCATTTATCACTGTAGTCCCTTTGATGCATTCACCTTCATTCCCTTGCTCTTCTTGCTTCATCATTCACAGAACTCTGATTAAATCCACCTCTTTGTCTTCTCCATGTCTTACGCATATCGCTCTGGTGGCTATAGAATAATGACCATTGATTTCAAGTGGGCCCTTAATGCTACCCCTCATCATTCTGTATTTCTCTAGACCACTCCTCTTCCTACTTGCCTAGACATGAGGACTTCTCATTTCTCCTCAAAGTCTCCGATACATCCTCCACCATAATCTTGTTTCCTTCTTCACTGAAAAATTGCTATGATCAGAAGAGAACTCGTACAAGTTCCCACCACCAAATCTCCCCACCTACCTACCTCTTTGTCCATAAGTACTACCTTATTCCTGCTAATATGAAAAGTTAGGCCATGCTCCTAGAAAAGGCCAAATACTCCTCCTGTGCTCTAGATCTTATGCCCTAAAACCGACTTAAAGACATTGAAGTTCTCCTCTCTCTCTCCATAATTGTCAATTTCCTCTTCACTCTTAAATCACTCTCTTTAATATAAAAGCATACTACAAATTTTTATTTAGCTTTAAAAAAATCCACTTCTTGGCCCTCTTTCCCTTCCAGCTACTGTCTTATTTCTCAAATATTTCTTCTTGTTATAGTAAAAACCAAACCAAATAATTACCTTCACTCTCTGTCTCCATTTCCTTTCTTATTCTCTTGAAGTCTCCATGTCACTAAAGCCAATGGACATTAGTGAGTACTCATCTTACATGCCATATCTGCAGCTTCTAACACAGTTGATTATTCTCTCTTTGAAACATTTCTTCACTTGGTTTATAGAACACCACTCTCTCTTTCCTCCTCTCTTTCTGGCTATGACTTCTCAATCTCTTTTACTGATTCTTTCTTTTGTCCTCAACTACTAAATGTGCTCCAGCCTATAGCCCAGAAAAGTGCTCTTTCCTTTCCACACTCAGTCCTTAGATGATGTCACTAGACACATGGCTTTAAACACCACAATGGGCAGTTGACCTTCCAAATGTGCATTGTACCACAAAACTCACTCCTAAATTCTAGAACTATAAACCCAACTATCTACTTGACCAATCCTCTTGGATGACTAATAAGCATCACAAACCTAGCATGTTCCAAACAAAGATCTCTGTATCTGTCCACCCCCATGGATAGCACTCTCACTTCTGTCAAGACTTGACTCAAAGGAATCAAAGTTATCTTAGTATTGCCTTCTCTGGCTTCCTTTCACAAATTTCTTTTCTCCTATCCCTAATTAGAGACATTTAATGTTCCCCTTTCCTACTTTCTTTATTTTCCCCTTAGTAGTGATCACTATCTAACATACTATATATTTTACTCAGTTATCTTTTGTAATGTTGGTCTCACTCATGAAAGACAATTTTTTTTCCTGTTTTGTTTATTGCTGTAGCACCTGAATCAGTGCCTGAAATATAGCAGGCATACAATAAGTTTTTTTTCTTTTGTTTTCTTTTATACACATCATGGAATACTAGAGGCACATAATAAATATCTGTAGTATGGATGAATAGAGTATGCTAGAAATACAATGCATGGTTTCCATTTAAGAAAAAAAAAACTTCAAAGCCTCATTGCCACAGGATTGAGTGCACTTACAATTACTCTGTCTGACTTCTACTTTTGTGGCCTTTTCTTTGATTAGTCTCCACATTAAAATGTGTTTGCAAGTGCTTAGATGCACTTGAGAAGAATGATATACATCAAAGTTCTTTCTATATTATAAACTAGGTCCACAGCATTACATGCACATCTATGTGAAAAGAAGTAAATAGCTTCATGACTGTAGAGCTTGCCATAAGAAGTCTCCCCATCACAAAGGGCCTCATTCTCTTCATTGTCCATATTGCCCCGTGTCTGTGTTGACTGGGCTACCATTTTCTGTGCAAACAATTCTCTTAATGCATTTTCACCAATACAGTCTCTTCTGTTTAAAGTATTCTTTCCTCTTTCTATTAAGACAACTGAGAGAGTGATATTCATTCTCAAAGATCTTATGCAGATTTCTCTACACCTTAAGTCACATCCATGTAGAGTGATTTATTTCTTCCTGTCTGTTTTTATTATTATCGTGGTTAATTTGTCACTTTTGTATTATTTATTCATATGTCCATCTCCCACAGTAAATTACAAGCTGCTCATAGGTACAACTATCTGTGTATTTTTAGCATCTAATACAAATCTGGCACACAGTAGATATTGAATATGTGCTGAAGGCACTTATTAAGTCATGGAATAAAAGTACAACTCTACCTACAGGAATATATTTTTGGGAAAATCATTGTCAGAAATGAATTTTTTAAAAAAATCAGTGTCAAGAAAATAAAACAATGTAGTTCTCCATATTGAGTAATCACAAGTCTACTAGAGCCAGAAATGTTAATAAAAATAATAAATTATAAATACTTTAACATTTTACTAGAACTTCAAATTTGAACATTGGGTTTACTTAAAATTATCTGTATAAAAATATAAAGATAAATGATATCTTTCACTTGTATTATTTTTTAATTATGAATTTGTTTCTAGAATAAGACATATAGCACTAAGATGATATAAACCTCATTTAAAACCAAGAGAATCAACTAAAAATAATAAAATCACAAGTATATAATTTTTTCAGGGCATGGTGGGGGTATGGTTTATATTAGATTTTTAAAATTTACATAATCAAAAGGAGAATTTTAAAAAGTTAATTAGAAGGTCCTATTTTTTTCTCTCTAGTTGCGAGTGTTAAAATGGCAAACTTAATGTGGTAGTGTTCATTTCAATGTGAGAATTCAAATATCACATTGTGATAAACTCATTAGTTATACGAAAGAATGATACTAATACAAAAAGTTGTGACCAAAAATTGTTAATTAAACAAAATACCTGTTATTTTCTTTCATATTGCTATGACAAAATAATATGCTGATTAACAATAGTAGAGTATCTTAATGTGTAAGTTTATGTGTGAAATTTTTATTACACATTTTCCCTATTTTCCAAGATAGACATCTTAATTTTCTTTTCTTTCACAATTAAGGTGTTTAAGAAAGTAAGAGATTGCTTTGAACAATTTCTCTGTGAACATTTGCCTTTTATAACATATATGTTTTTCATTACATAATATTTTTAAGACTACATTGTCAGCTAGAGTGTAATAATAGTGTAAAAGTCCCAGTATTAAAATTTCCACCCAGATTAAAAAAGAATCATCATGCAATGACAGTTCTTAGAATTGGAATCCTGAAATTGCATTTTAATTCTTATGCTCCCAAGCTAAATTCCTTCTCTATCTTAGCTAATGAAGTACCTCCCTTTCCCTAGCAAATTCAGATGTTAACTTTCCTTGACAATCTTATTGAGAAGTGACCTAAATTGCCTTATTGGAAGAAGGAAGATGTGATCAGAAATATAAGTTTCCTCTTTTGCTTTGTATCTCCAGGAACATTTTATTCTAATATGTAAGCATGTGTGTGAGAGAAGCATATGGTGTTCATTAGTTTGTTTTCTTGAACTCAGGTAGCAGAAAGTAAAATAAATTAGAATCCTCAGTGTCTACTTCCAAGAGATACCTGAGGCAAACATTTAGAAGGTGATATTGGAAGAAAGAGATTATAGCTCTGCTTTTTTACCAAGGAGCCAGGAAGAACTGTGGTAAGATAATGTGAGCCATAGCTTCTGTTTATTTATTGAGTGCCTACCATGTGCCAACCATGCTATAGGAGATAATCTCGCATCCTCATCTTCTAATGTCAAAACACCGTACCAAGAAGTATTATAATTTCTATCTTACAAAAGAGGAAAAAGAAGTTTAAAAGCCTAAGAAAGCTGCCTAACTTTATATAGTTAATATGTGTCAGAGGCCAGATTCAATTCTAGTCTCTCCTGCTTCACTTCATTGCTAGCCAATGTATATAATAGAAGTTGGTCTGGGAAGAAGAAGACACTAGCTTCTAGTAAGCTTCATTTAAATCTCTTTTGCAGGACATGCAAGAGATGGGTGACTCGAAGAGAGAAGTGCTTCCATTCCATAGCTTGAGAAGAGAAAAAAATCTTCCATATTCACAATTTATCTCTGAGTTACTAGTCAAGCTGTAGGCTGCAAAATTGAGTATAACTTCATAAAATGTTTTCTACAATATTGCTCCTCAAACATCAATGAAGAATTGTACCATTTGGGGGTCTTATTAAAATATGCAGGTTCTGATTCTGCATATTTTATGCAGAGTTGGGGCCTAAGAGTCTGCTTGTAACAACCTCTTAGGCAGTGCTGATGCTGCTGGTCTATAGATCACACTCAAAACAGCAAAGCCCTAGAAAAAAGATAAGACACCTCTCCTTTGCCTCCTCATTGCAACAGTGGATGGGATATAAAGGAGCACCAACGGAGAGCGTGCCACATGAATTTGGGCAAAAAGACCAACATGATTCATGGACTCCATCCAGAATTAATTTTTCATGTACCAAATTATTTAGCCCAATTTTCTTTCATTCTACCTTTCATTGCTCACATTGACTACTGTACAGTTTCTTAGAGAAACTTATAGTGGTGATTTCTACTATGATTACATTCATTTTCAGCTTTAGTGAAATGGAGACTGCAAAGAACACAGGTTAAAACAAACAAGAGATTTTGAAACATTTAACTTCAAAAACTCGCATTACATGCCTCCTTCCATGATATGGACAAGGAGAGGATCAGTTTCTTCAAGTGATGACTAAAATATATATGAACTATGCTACCTCCTGTATTAGACAGTGGACATAGGAAGATAATCAAGAAAAGGAGTCTGGAGAAAGTGTATTCTAATGAGAGAAACAGAACTGTAAATAGAACAGCATAATAAATATGTGGCATGCATGCACGAATACATGTGTATGTGTATAATTATGGGGAACAGCCAACTTTTTCTAGGGTCAGGGGAGTACTCATCAAGGCAGCTTCACAGAAGGCCTGTGTCTTCTAGCATTCAATTAGAAGAAAACATTCCAGACAGTGAAAAAAAATGTGTAAAATACTCATAGGCATAAAATAACATAGTATAGTTTGGTACACTGGCTAGAATGGTCGTTAAGACAAGTATAAGAAAACTTCCAGGCTTCTTTGATAGACCTTAAATCAGGCAATTCCAGACAGAGCATTCTGTAGGCTGGAGAGAGAGAAGCATGAGAAATGAAGAATTGATAACTTCATCAGAGGCCTGCCAGTCACCAGTCATAGTTAAATGTGCTCTTTCAGTTTTAGGGTATATGAACTATTAATAGATATAGTAATAGTTTAATGCCAATTTCTTTGTCCCTGACTTAGACAAATGGAACCAGCAAAGGCTTTTCTTAAGCTCTAATGCACCAATCGTAAAACAAAGACTTGTGGTTCCCAGAGTGGCAACTGTATATTAGGAAATGGGACATACCATATACAGCACCATACAAAGGCTTGCATGCACAATGGAAATGAGTTATCATAACCTGGGGATCCACATAGAGCAGATTTTAATATACTACTAGCCAACCCCAGCCTTTTTTTGTGTTTTCACTTTTAAAATGAAAAAAGGACAGAAAGATTTCATTTTTTGAAGTGTGTGTTTAACCTAGCACATATTGAGAGAGTAATTGAAAGGTGTGTGTAAGGGGCCATCTTTGATATGTCAAAAGGGAGATTTATATTCTCTGTCTCTTCCTTTTATAATGGTGAGGGCACCTACAGGACTGTGTGTGCAAAGTCTTACTCGTGAAGTACGGTTATAATATTATAGCTGGCTCTAGACAGAGCCCGAATTACTGTATCAGTATCTCCATCTAAATAAGTCAAATCCAAAAAATAAGCCCAATAACTTTTCTTAGGCTTTAACAACTCCTGCACCTGACATAAAACTCAACCACTAAAATGGAAACTGTTTATATTAGAAGCTTCACTAGAAGGCTAGTTATAGGTTACCCATTCTACTTACAAAATCACTTAATTTCAATTCTCTCATTTTCTTCTTACATGTATACAGCTTGACATTTTCAAGCTTCTTAGCTCTTCAAGCTGCTGATTCTTTTCAAGATTTTCAACAGAGAACCTCCAAACCAAACATAAGGACAAAACAAGAGGCTTAGTATTACTAAAAAACATGCTTTAAAATGATTCTTATCTAGCGAGGTGGTTGATGGGCAACTGGAAGGCCAGAGGAAAAAAAAACACTTCCCCTCCTCATGCTCTGGTGTGAAGTTAAGGTTTCTACAAGGTGTTAGGCTGACTGCAATGAAATGAAAACTCTATCTATCAATAAGATGATGATGTATTTGTAGAACATGAACCACAGGAGAGCTATATGGAGCACTTTCAATAAACCTCAATTAAAATGATCAATATTGCTAAACAAATCTTTAAAAGCACATCTGACAGAAAACTTCTTTGCGATTAGTTTTAAATGCTGAGATAGACAGGTTATATCAAGGCATAATGGGAAGTAAATTCCAGTGTCCAGTGATATGATTGCTAACCTAACTCCCAAGATCTCAAGGTTATGACTTTAATAGATAAAATTTTGATGAATTAGTGAATAAAAGTTATTTATGCCTTTTATATTTAGGAAAATAAACATGAGTAGTATTCTGTATAAAAACTTTATCAGAGCCGGGTGCAGTGGCTCACGCCTGTAATCCTAGCACTCTGGGAGGTCGAGGTGGGGAGGATCATTCGAGACCAACCTGAGAAAGAGTGAGACCCTATCTATCTCTACTAAAAATAGAAAGAAATTAGCTGGACAACTGAAAATATATAGAAAAAATTAGCCAGGCATGGTGGCGCATGCCTGTAGTCCCAGCTACTTAGGAGGCTGAGGCAGAAGGATTGCTTGAGTCCAGAAGTTTGAGGTTGCTGTGAGTTAAGCTGATGTCACAGCACTCTAGACCGGGCCAAAAAAACTTTAACATACCTTGTACTAAATCCTATTGACCATTTTTATTCTTTTATTCATTTTCTCCCAAAAATATTAAATTATCCTTCTTCCTCTTATCTGATTATTCAGATATCACTTATTGGTCATGGTCTGCTTGAAGTCCCATTTCTACAAATCCTTTCTTTCATGCTCTAGTTTTATTAAAATACATACATCCAAATACAGTTCTTGATCACAGATTCTTAGACCAGTTGCCAATTGTTTCTTATAAGTCCCAGCTCTACAACTGAAAAGTAAGCTCCCTAAAGGCAAGTTTTGTGCTACATTCTGCTTTACAGCCTCTCATATGAATAAGCAAATTGCTAATCAGTACATGAAACTTTTGTTCAAAAGGCAAGTATCCTTAGGAGAGTTCACACCTTAGGTGAGCTTTCAGGCCTCGCAAGCTAATTACCAGCTTAGTGAGCAAGGCACATAGCCACTGTCAGATGAGAACTATGAGATCTAGAAGGGCCTAGATAAGGATGATGAGATTTAGAAAAAGAGGTGCCTTAGGGAGGAGGAACAGAGAGGGAAAGGCAGATTACAATTTTGCCTATGATTGATCCTATGAACTCATTGATATGAATAGCAAAGTTCTTATTTTGAAATGTCATAACAGCAGGCACTCAAGTGTTCTTTCTTCAATGGAAAATCCTGACTAAAGGGAGATCCTGGGACTACCTTGGTATAGTTCACCTATCAGGTTTCCAAACTAACCAACCCAATAAAGAGAATTGTGCTTTGCTGAGCCAAAGCCAGTGACACTGTATTTTTCCACTATGTTGGTGCCTTAGTATTCATTTATTCATTCAGTCAGTCATTTAACAAATGTTTAGTGCACATCTAATATATGGGTGGACATGATTTGAGGCCCTAGCAATACTGATGTGAGCAAAATAAATTTAGACCCTAACTTCAGAAGGTCCTGTATCCTGACAGACACACACATTAATCAAATCAAGTGACACTAATATAAAACATTAAAAAAAAATCTGGTAAGTGTAATGAAGAAAAAGCATAATGAACCCTGAGCCCATTTTAGAGAGAGAGGCAATTTAATGTCTGAGCAAGCAAAGAGGGCAGAGGAGTGTTCTAGCATAGGAAATAGCATGTGCTAAGGCCCTGAGATAGAAGGAAACATGAAGCTTTATAAGAGCTAAAAGAAAGGCTCTTCTTACAGAGCTGTGTGAATGCAAGATCAAGAATCCCTCAACACTTGGCCAGCAATTCTTTACCTTGGCATTTGAACTTTTCTGGTCCCTTGCGTGAAACGACCCAGAGGGCTCAGTTCTCTGCTGTAGCCCAGAGAAGGCCCTTACCTCTCTGCCTTTCCTATTAGGCTCGGTTTGTACTTTTTGTGAGCAATGCTTGGTAAGATCCTTGACTGCAATGAAACTTTGAGTAGCTTCCAAAGTCAACCGAATCCCTCGCAGGGTGGAGAAAGTCATAGAAACTTCAGGCTGAATTGCTTGTAGGAATATTCTATTTCAGAGATTATCTTATAGCAAAAGTCATCTCTTATTTAATGTATTATTCCCCCACATCCCCTCTATCCCCAGCCCCAGGAAGAAAAAACAGTGAACAAGTTGAGCAGCTGGCTCTGGAATCTCAGCTGAGGTCCTATTATTATGGGAACTTCCTGACCTGTAATGCTTGGATTAGAGTCCTCAGTTAGGCTTGCTGCTTCTCCTCCATTGGCTAACTGCCTGGCAATGAGTCTCTTATTTCATAATGCACATAATTGTTATAATAATTTCCTTAAAGACTCTAAAGTTTGACTTTCTTCACTGATTTAAAGGGGAAAAAAACCCTATTCTGACTGTGTTCTTCCATATGGTAAATTTTCAAACAACTTGATTAGGACATTTTATATCACTATCATACTCATTGGATATGATGTAATCTTGGTGTGCCTTGGGAGAATGAGTAAAGAATGTATGGGAGAAAACAGAATAATGCATTGTTTTTGGAAAACATGCTTATGTGACAGAAAGCCATCCTTGTGACGAAAACTAGGGAAAAAAAGGCCTCTCCTATTGTAAAGGTAGTATGTTTTATAGGTCTTGACATGCTTGAAATATACAGTGCATGCTTCAACCTCTGATATCTGTGAATTACTTGGGATGATAATTCACATCATAATAAGGTTCTAACCTTTTTTAAAGTATCACCTAATGCAGTCAAAATAACAATATACATTTATTTATTTTTTCCAATTATATTAAAAATCTATTATCTTCACAATAAGCAGCTGAGGTCTTAGTAAGATTGCTGCAAGCTGTGTGACTAAGACCAAAAGCTGAATATATGACAGACTTAGAAGAAAAATGTACCTGAAATTAAACGTAAAATTAAAGTATTTTAAGCTCATAGCCTTTTATTATGTCTCTGCTTATTTAATGTCATGTTGCCACCTAATAAGGCTTTTAAAAATTGAAAATAGAATTTAGGGTTGTAGAGTTCTAAAAGTGATAGAGAAAATGGATGTCAGAATGCAGGCCATAACTACTTAAGATGTTCTCAGAAAGTTAGTAGCTTTGTGTTTAAAAATATTTCAAGAAAAATTCAGTTAGAGTAAAATATCTTTGCCTGAAACTTGTTTTTGTTGTTGTTGTTGTTGTTATTGTTTTTTATCTCAACTTTTCCTTTCCATGCCACAGGCATCTGATGGATAACTAATTTTACTCCTGGGAAATTTGCTGTTTTCCCAACTCAAAGCTATAGTAATATAGGAATACAGAAATTTGTTTCAACATGTGAATTTCTCTTTTTTAGATCTCCTTAGGAACTCATGAGTATTTTGAATGTTATTTGGGCAACATTCAACCCTCACTGAGAAAATTTTGTTAATCCTGTATTTTCTCAGTTCTTCCTTGATGGTTGCTGCTCTGTGAACCCTTTCTACATTTTAGTTATTTTGCTACTTTTAAAACAAAATTCCACTGGTGAGAAGTTCCTAAGATTCATGATTCTTTTGTATGTACAAATTATCTGGTTTAAATGTAAGTGCCGTCCGAATTCTAAAACAGCAGGTGAACTGTGCCTTTAGCTTTACAAACATGGTCCTCTCATCCTCCATCTGAAATTTCTCCTGGTAAAACCGTCTCAACTGTAGTCATTAACAATATTTGAGTGGCCCTGCTAATGCTCTCATGAACTTTGAGATCCATGTTTTTATGGTATTACCTATTGTTTTGTTTGTTGTTTCTAGTATAATTGCATCAATTTCCCCAAAGCACACCATGTACCATAGTCAAATGGTCTGCAATATAAAAGCAGTAATCATATCTTCATGCTGTGTTGAAGTTCCATTTCTGTTGTTCTACTACAGAGGCAAATCTTACTGACTCTGTAAGCTCTTAGATTTGTCAAAATTACTCCAAACAGACTCCAAGAAAATCTGTGCTCTTCCATCCTATGGGAAGGTGTCCATGACGCAAACCCTTAGAGGGATACACTTCATTGGAGCAAATGATCTAAAACATTTATGAAGCTGTTTCTATGATGCTGTTAAAATTATTGTACTAAAGTCTTGCTTGTCCTAGTGTAGAGATGACTTCCTGCCATTTTGCAGGAAGCATCGAGATTCTTTCAAATTTCTATAATTAGAGAAGTATCATATAATTTAAAGAATTATTCTTTCTGCATGATGCACACATTATTGCACTATTCTGCATCTTCATGTTGCCTTCCCTAGTAGAAAGTGCCTCGACACTGCTCCTCTTTGCCTAAAATATGAAGAGCCCAATCCCTTTCTCCTGAACTCACTCCCTACTCACACAATCATCTTAGAATGCTATTTAATAGGGATCAACCAATTTCTCACACCCCTCAACAATACAGGCTCTTAACCAGTTCCTCAAACACACAGTTCTCTGCTAAATGCATCCTGCCTCTGCTGGCTGGAGCTTTCACAAACCAAAGCCTAAAAAAAGGAACAGTGAGGCTGCTGTAGCACCTCCACTCCCTCCCTTCTCAGTACAGGAATTCTGTAATAAGCACACGTGTAGTACAGGACAGTAGTACATTCCCTCCCTGCGTTCTAACATCGGGACATGTCTCTCTCCTTGCACAATGGATCGCAATTCAAAAAAGGGGAACAAATGGTAAGATAGAAAAGCATGGCTTTTTATGTTTGGAGACAGAAGATAGGCAAGTATCCCTATGTTTTTACCTGTCATTTCCCATGCCCAAAATCCAAATATAAAGTGCCACACACTCCTAGGTCTTTTCTTAGAGAAATTGTTTACTAGCTCACTTAACAACATCAAAAAGTGCTGTATATCACGTCCCCCAAAAATATAATCTACCCTTTTAAAAATGGAAACCTGTAATTGCCAGATAGATAGCTTCTGCTCGCTCTCCTCTTGGGTAGTTTGTACTTGAAGTAAAACCGTCACCACCCACTCCCCATTCAAGCCGAGACTTAAAAAGGCAGGCAAACTGAAAGGAACCAGTCGGTCCATCCCTATCAGCAAACACGGCGATCAGAGCAAATCAAAACGCTGAGGAAAGGCTCAACTACTCCAAGACCATCTCCTCAGGACGGGAGGAGAGATATGGAGCCATTTTTCACTAGGTTCACAAGAAAATGTCAGCTCACAGCTGCTAGTGCACTGCCAGAGCGCATCTTAATTTGGTCCAAAGGGACCCAGCCAGTCACCCTCACAGAACATTTTCTTAAAGAGTCCATTACAAATGTGATTCCCTCAGCTCTGAGGATCTTCTTGATATAGTCTTTGGCAATTGCACGGCACATCCTATTCAAAACTAAATGCTTTCTCCCATTTCCTCTTTAAATCATGTGAATCAGACACTTCTGAGTCAAAGAAAAAAAAAGAGGAAGAGGGAAAAAGCACCTCTTCGCATTCCCCACCCTTCTCCAGCTTCTTGACTAACACCTCTGGGCAGTTTACTTCAGAATAGAGCAGATTCTTGACCAGGGCACAATGGCAAACTGGCATCCAAGCCTCTTGCTATCACGGAAAGCACAGGCAATGCTTTCTTTGTAAAAACACAGGAAAATACACAGGCTGGAACAAAAGGCACTCTATCTGTACAACAAAAAACGAGAGAAATTGTGTTTGTTTTACATCTGTATCCACTCATTAAAAAAAAAAAAAAAACCTTGAACCTATTTTAATTATGACATATTGTATTCTTTCCCCAAACCAGTTCCCAGTAAGATTTATTTTTTTAAGCTCTGGCTTCAATAGGAGGTAAAATACACTCTGCTAGAAGAATACCTGGTGTGTGCCTTTGTTGATGGGGTGCCATTTCAAACTAATTATATTGGAGCTCAATTATATGGGAAATTAAGATAAGGCAAATGCAGTTGGTTATCTCTGAATTATTCTGACAGTACAAGAAACGCCAAGTCAGCAGATATTTGCTGTTTACATTTCACAATAACTAATCATGCATTTGCAGCCTTCTGGAGCAAAATGCTAACTATTCTCCAAACAGCCACCTGACAATCTAGGGCTGAAACACACATTCTGACTCAGAAGGAGACATCATGACGGCTCTCCACTGGCTGTATTAAACAAAAGCTCCGCAAGCGAACGGAGAGGCATTTGGCAAACGAAGTGAGAGTCGAATCAAGTTTAGGTTCACATCTGATGGAATATGGCACTGCCTTACCCAGGGGTTGAGGAGCAGAAGGGTTTGGGGGCTACAAATAGAAAACACACACATAGACACACATAGATATTTAAACCAGACCCGGGTCAGTTTCAGTTTACTAACCTAGAGCTCTGCTCAAAGGAAGCAGAGAAGCCGCACGTCCTCTCCCACCTTTCCATGGTCCTCTGTCAGTGTCTTCTCAAACCACCTGTACTGATCCAACCCATTCTCAGATAAAATAATTTTCTTGATAGAAGTAGTCTCAGCTGAGCTTTGATTTTTTCAACATGGATGTCTAGAATTTTCCTCTTTAAGCCAGACACAGCAACACAAAACTGCCGCTGAGGTCTTTTGTTTTCCCTCCTCTCAAAGATGAAGCATGCAGCACTTCTCTCTCTCTCCTCTCTCTCCTCCCTCTCCTTCTTCTCCCTCTCTCTCTCTCTCCCTCTCTCTCCCTCTCTTTCCCTCTCCCTCCCTCTCCCTCTCTCTCCTTCTCTCTTCCTATCGCTTATGCTCTCTCCCTCCGTTTCTGTCCCCACCCCCCACTAAGCAACCTCACTCAATTCCCGGTCAGTCAGGGGCATTTACATCTCTCAGCATGAGAACCTGTGTTATATACGCGCCTGTCTCTCACTTTTGGGTTTCCTCTGGGAAAGGGAGGGGGAGGACGCTAGGTGAAGTCAGGTGACCCTTCTGTTAAAAGCCAGTGAGATAGATGGAGTGTGTGAATTTTAATATACACACAGGCACATTTACATTACAAAGCAGTGAGGAAAATCTAGCTCCTAGAGATTTAGCATTTTTGTTTTTGCTTTCATAGTCCCCTTTTAGCAATTAAGAGAAGCTAGTATAGTATAATGAAATGTAATTAAACTTTTCATTGTTAATAACAAGGCTGCATCCTTTCAGAATCATCCAACTGAACAATTCTTTTAAACTTGTAAGCATGATTGTTTCTTTTTCTTTAGAGTGTCAAAGAATCAGTCATTTTGCTATTTACACACACATTTTCTAATTGGTCTTTTATTTTACATTCAGTTCAACTTATCCTAAAGTTAAGGACCATTATAAAAGACAATAATAATAATAATAATCATGTGAAAGGAGAAAAATAAGTGACATAATACCAGAGCACATAGCATAGATAAAAATCAGTGGTTTCCTATTGTGGAAATAGATTCAATAATAAATAACTTTTTGCTGTTAGGCAAATAACTGTTCCCTTCTCTATTTCACTATCTTTCTCTTAAATAGAACATAAATGTAAAAAAGGTAGCAAGTATCCCCCTCTTCTTCTCCCAATCAAGCAAGCCTGGCAGAGAAGGATATCCAGGCAGTTAGACCACAGAGCACCCTAGATACACAAGCAACTGGAAAAACTTGTGCTAACCTAGTATAGAACTGAAGATAAATTTATAGTCTTACAGACCTAGGCCCTAAAGAGTGAATTTGACACCATCTCCTTCCCTAATGTCCAGTGGAGACCATCTCTTCTATTTTTACCACTAAATAGAAAAGATACGAAATCTACTCTTAGGGACACTGTAAAAAAGTGAGATAGTCCCCATAAACTATTTAGAACACTCAGATAAAAAGTACTTTGTAAAGCTAAATGATAAGTAATTAGAATGAGGACCAACAAGTTTGTTGAGAACAAGCATCAAAAGATGACTGTCTTATTTGGTGTTTGGTGCTCATTCCATGGATTCTTAATTCAAGAGCTTGATGATAGTGGTGCCTCAGCAAAAGAGGAAAATAGAGGGAGAGCTGACACAGAATCACATTATCCCTGCCACAAAAGATAACATTTGGAACTCTTACACAAACAGCCTCTCCCTTTCTGGAGAACAGTGTCAGGAGGACGCTACATTTGCTGCTGGAACTATGCACGTCAGCTGAAATACACCCAGTCCCCTCCATAAACACCACTCAGGGTAGACAGGAGACGAGTAACAACTATTCACTGCTCTTGCTTGTTTTGTATTTTAAAAGCTTTACCTTGCATGGAAAAGATCCTATTTAAGCTTTTAAAATAAATTATATGCTAACCGGCTGTGAATTTAGCTTCAGCTTGTGCTACAAAAATTGGCACCAAGACATTGGATGATAAAAAAAAAGCTCTTCCCTCGAAAAGTAAGTCAGCTTAGGCAAATTTAGAAAGACCTAAAATTTTATAGGATCAAAACATAAAGGATTTCACCTTATAGCCTCTTATAACCAAATTAGCTCCTCATTCACCTTTTATTTTTCCCTCTAGCATTGGGTGTCTTAGTTTTACATTCACTTGGAGTTTTGTTTTGTTTTTTTTCTCTACCTCACCCCCTGGCTTTTCTCATTTTGGCCATGTAGTCACTTTCCTCGAATGTGTAAAATATTGGCAATGATAGAGAGTGAGAAAGACATCTTACATTTTATCAGATATGTGGGCTTTAACACAGATGCCAGTGTATGGCAACTTTTAAGTTCCATGCTATTCTAACAAAGAGGCATAATGGACATGAAATCTAGATTGGATATTTTTTATTATTAAAATCAGAGGATCTTGATTGAAAGAGGCTTATTAAAGCTTACCGATGATAGCCCAGTGCAAAAAACCAAAAAAGAGTAAAATAAATTAGCAAAAATGTTATACCAACTAACTCTAGCCAATTTCCAAAATGTCTTTTATTACTCAAGGAACAAACTAAAGTATTGACATAGAGTAGAATAAATCATTACTCATGCACCCATTTATTCAACTAATGTTCATTGAGTACTTCCTTTGTGCTAGGTGCTATTCTAAACACGAAGGAGTAAAAGTTTCTTTCAGAAACTCAAAATATATACCACAAACATACAATAGATATCAGTACAAAGTGCTAATGGAAAGTCAGAAAAGAGAAAAATTCTCCTTAATGGGAGGCAGAATAGCTACACAGAATAGATGACCCTTGAATTGAGTCTTCACGAATGTGTCAATTTTCTAGGTAAAATAGCAAATACAGGGGGATTTCAGGCTAAGAGACACAAAGAGCAGGAACAACATAAAGACTTGTGCGCTGTGTGGTCTGGTTGGATTATAGGGCACTTGAGTGGGTTGAAAGGTAGATTAAAACAGGCTGTAAATGATCTTGAATGCTCTGCCTAAGTATTTGGTCTAATCCGAGATGCAATGGCCAGTTATTTAACGTTTCTTGGCTAGTAAGTTATAAGTTCTACAAAGATTATTTTGGCAGTAATGTGAAGGGCAGCTTACAGCAGTGTTTCCCAAACTTTCCTAATTATTAGAATTACCAGCAAGCAATAGTAAATGTATAGATTCCTGGGTTCTATTCCAAATCTAGAGGAGAAATCCAAGAATATCTATTTTTAACAACTGTCCTAGGTAAATATTATCATTAGAAAATTTCTGGAAACATTGGTTTTGTAGTGGTTCTTCACTATGATTAGAATCATTTGTGGAGATTTTAACCAATCAAATCCAGGCCACCTCTAAAGCACTTAAATCAGACTATCTGGGGATAAAAAACCCCACAGATATTTTTGATTTTAATCTCCTAAGGTGACTCCAATACAGCCAAGGTTCAGAATCAGTGGTCTGCAGAGAGGTGAGATAGCAACATCATTTAGAAGCTATTGTAGAAGATATTTGGTTGAAACAACAGAATCCAGCGAGCTCAAGAACAGGGGTATTCATGCTACAAAATACAGTATCACAAACACAGGAAGCACAGTACTGCCATACTAGGCCTCATAGGAACTTGGGCTAAGAAGCCACTAAGAACCAAGAATCTCCTTCCTTCTACTTCTTAGGGGCTGTATAATCTCCTTCATTGATTCTTTCTGTCTCCTGTTCTTAATCAGCTTCCTTTTCTTGCACATGATCCAATATGGTAACCTATTGTCTCAAGGCCATGTTGTTTTAGAGACCCTGCACTCACCAGACAGGAAGTTGCAACTTCTATAATCTCTTCAGTCAATTTTGGGGTCAGTGGGCAAAGACCGGATTGGCTGGGCTGATTTCCTTAGTTTGTCACTTATAGCCATCAGTTATAGCCAGAATGATCACATGGTCCACATTCACTTTGCAGGGACTCTGAGCAAAGATTTTCTGAGAAGGACACAGACAGAGCAGACACACCTGAGCATGTCAAATACAGAAACAATAGTTCAAGCAAGAGATGCTTAAGAAGGCTTGAGTAGGCCAGTGGTAGAAGAGACTAAAGGTCCCAGATGCTTCCCAGAGGTGGAACTCACAGAACCTGGACACTAATTGGATATGAGGGTATGGAAAAGAAAGAATCACAACTGAGGAATAAATATATTTTCTTCTACTGCAGATGCCACATTATAATATAGATGCTACTAAGGGACCATCCTAGATTAGTCAGTAGGGGATATATATCTGGTTTTGAATTCTACAGTTAAGAAATATACAGAAGCCTAAAGATCAAAAAAAGACCAAAATTTAATAAGGAAGATTAGACATATGGGGAGAGTTAACACAGAAAAATTATGTACATACCCAAGATCATTAGTAAGCCAAATGAGAGACTTCTGCTTTTTACACATAAAAGAGATTTTCGCATAAAGTTTGGAGAGAGGTGAGATAGAATCAAGATAAATATGCTTATTTTGCACCATGAAATATTAAATTATATACAACAGTCTAAGCAACCTCATTCTTATTTTATCTTACATGAAAACTTTTCTCAGGCTGAACTTACCCATTATTTCTCTCTCACACCAGGGTCTTTCTCATATCTATGCCTTTGATTTCCTTTCCTGCAATGACCTCTTCCTTCCATTCTCCATCTACACTTTATCCTTCAAGGACTCCCTGCTAACACCAGTGCACATGAATCCAACCCCTGCAAGTATAGTTTACACGTAAGGTATATCGCTATTATAACAGCAACAGCAAGAGTACAATACTAAATATAAGGTTTTCATGTTAGTTTTAAAGGATTTAGCTTTTAAATTCTCACAATAACTCTGTGAAGTACTATTATCACCACTTAACCAGTGAGGAAAGTGAAGTCTGGAGAAACTAAATAATACATCAAAGGTCAAGAAACTAATAAATGGCAGTTTCTGGATTAAGACCCCAGGAAGTCTGTGCTATACAGTGAACATCATCTTATTCTCTAATTATCTGGAAATCAAAATTTAGTAGTTAATTATATCAGTAGATGGTGTTGTTACTGTTCTGCTTTCTAATCTTTTGGCATACCTGCTAAAGGCTCGATTTCAGGAGCTGGTCTCTATGTCTCTGGGTTTAAAGCCTTTCCCTCTCCTTTTCGAGCTGTGTGACCGAAGACAAGTCAACTAACCTCTCTGTGCCTCAGTTTCCAGATCTATCACAGTGATCTTATATTAAGTATCTAGTACAATGCCCAGAACTATTATGTACCCATTAAATGTTAATTATTGTTTTTTTATTACCATTATTGTTGTTAACAAGTGAGAACCAAATTTCTGTGTATCCCTCTCTGAGATTTCTTTCTCATCCAGAGACATTTAGGGGTGAAAAAGCACCACTGTCTCTGTGTATTATTAAATGTAGCTTATGTAGTTTTCAATCATTCTAGTTTACAGAGATATTGTCGATTTGATCAAATTAGGAAGTTTCACCAACTACTATTTAATCATGAATTACATACATACATATATTTTTTTATTATTACATCCATTCTGTATGGTCTCTTGAGACATTTGTGATAGCTTTCTGGAAGAAAGAAAGTAGAAAAGTAGAAATTACACAATTTCTTAAAATTCAATACTTTCATTTTAGCTATTAATTTTTCTTAAAAATCAATTACACCCGCTTTACCTATAAACTACTATCTTTTGTCTAATTAAATATTGCCAATATTTCCATGGAACATTTCCTTACATTCTGGAGTAAGTTTACTAGCAAACAAAATTTCTTTTAAGTACACATCATACTTTTCAGTTAAATGCATGTTTTGTGTAGATATAGTGTCATGCTTATATTAGATCAAAATCAAATAAATAGCAGATTTTATCTGACAGTGAGGAAAAATTCTGCATGGTAACTATGATTATTGCATTTTACAAATGAATGTTATCCTCCTTTTTCAATTAAATAAATTCTTGATCCTAATAAGATTCTGCTCTTGATGGTTTGTGGGAGGGTGGACTAAATGATTGATATATTATGCTGTTGACCAATGGGTGGGTATGCAGTTTACTTTGGGTTGGTAACCACAGTGTTTGCAGAGCTTGGATCTATGGGAACTTTCTCTCCCTTTCTAACAGGGCACATGACAATTTTCATCAGAAACAATTTACCTACTTTAAATATTTATGTCATATTAATACATTTTTAGTCACTTTTAAAAGTATGCTGCTCTATTTGAAGATAGTTATATGTATGTGCATTCATGCATAATTATCGTAGGAAATGGTTAAAGTTTGATTACCTCATTCTAAGAAAAGAAAAGCAGAAAATTTGGGTTTTTCTTTAGTCTTGGCTAAGCAACCAAAGCAGGTGCTTTAAGAAAAGTCTTTAAATATAGCACAAAGACAGAGAGCTTTAGCAACCATGGATTCACCATTTCCTAGCTGTGTGGTACTAGACAAATTACTCATCTGTAAAACAGTGCTGGTACCTATTGCATAGAGTCATCAGATATTAAATGAGACAATGCATGTAGAGTACTTAGCACAGTGCCTGGCACATCATCACCATCATCATTACAACTGCTATAATACCATTAATTACCATTACCACTACGACCATCATTATCATTATCTTCACCACCACTAACACTAACACCATCATCATCTTCCTCCTACTTATCATGATAGCCAATGCTTATCATTATACCAGATACAACTGTAAATAAACGCAAAATAAGTGCTAGCTCCCATAATTATTGTTATAATATTTTCTTTTGCTGGCTTTCAGCTCATGAAATTGCATATTCTGAGCCAAATACCTTGATATAAAAGACACTATCATGTTCTAATGGGCCCTAGTCAAAGTAAAAGCTTACACTTAAATAACTTTCAGTACATAAAGTAAAAAAGACCATAAAATGCTTTCTCTTTCACTGGTTTCTTTTCTCCATAAACAAATCTCAGGATTAGTTGTTGTGTACGGAAGGTCCTCCCTGGAAGATTTTTAAGTCCTTTGAAAGTAATTCATCATGTATTAACAATCCACGTGAAAATAAGGCAATGTTCGTGGAAGGTCCTCCCTAGAAGATTTCTAAGTCCTCCGAAGGTAAGCCATCATACATTAAAAGTCCTTATGAGAATATGCTTCATATGACTGAAAAGAAAAAGCGCAAGAAGAAGTGCTTTCTGTGCCGAGTGGGCATGAATAAATTCCATTGTTGACAGCTGTCCTTTATGGATCTGCATTTCTGATAGCAGAATGAATCATCCCAGTTCTGACTTTTGCAAACCTGTCTGAATTGTAATCTTTACTTTTTCCAGAGGCTCATACTTCTCCATAGCCCTTCATCTACATACCTTGTGAATCCAGTCAGATGGACATAAACAAGGTCTTCTGCTCTACGAGACAAACTTTGCCAGAGCTGTGTCAGACAAAATTTTGAAGTGAGTGAAGTTTGTTGTCCATACTTTACACCTTCTTTTTCTCTGCCCTTTAAGCCACTCAGTGGCACCTTCCCCACTCCCCTCAGATCCTTCCTGCTTTTGACTCTCACTTCACAACAAAGCCCAAATCCAGTAGAAATCACTGTTTAAATTAGTATGTGTTAAGTACGTAGGGATTCTTTTTGTTTTAGTGACTTTGGATGGTTTGTATAATCTCTTAAGATGAAAACATTTCTTAGAAGTAGAAACTAAAAATAGTTTCTAGAATGTCTAAACTATGGCCTAAAATATGTCTATTTAAAGGAACTGAATTAACTGAGCATATTTTTCATAAAGCCCAGTTTCAAATCAGGGTAAAGGAAAATGAATAGGGTGGAAGGTATATACCCTGACCTTACTAACCTACCACTGGGAAGAGGGGCAGTGGACAGACTATAATTATAATTCCACAACAAACTGATGGTGTGACTTTGGGCAAGGTAGCTTAATGCTCCCAAATCTTAGTTTCCTTATCTGTAAACTAGAGAATATAATATATAACCTCTCAGGTATATTGTGAAAAGTAAATGTAATCATAAAATTGCTAACACAGACCCTGGCACCTAAGAGGCTCTCAGGAAACAGGACTTTCATTTTTACCCTTCCTAAGTAGCTATTTACCCACCAAATAGCTACGTTTTTCCCTAGGCTTGATCATCTTGCATGGGTCACCCGGTCTGCTCACGTCTTGTCAGTTCACGTGCCATCTGCATTAATGTCTTTCAGCATAAGAGTTTCACTACTCAAGCAGGATGTACTCTTGCAGAGGATTTGAGCTTTAGTCAAGTTTTTTTACTTTCCTCAAGGCACCAGCTCAACTTAATAAAACCAAAATCAAATTAAATTGGGTTGAGAAAGAGGGAGAAGGGAAAAGGAAAGGAAGAAGAAGAGAGGAAAGAAAAGAGGGAAGAGAGAGTTAGGAATAGTTACCAGCTCTACCTAGAGACCAGAAGGTGATGCCGCCAGAGAGGAGAGAGAGTTTTGACTGAACTCTATTAGGATTCAGGAGACTCAGTCTTGAATAACTCATTAAATGTCAATGATCTTCTCTATGAAATAAAGATATTGAACTTTTTCAGGATCTCTTCCAGCTTATAGATTTTGGTTGCAGGAGATTAAGAAGTAAAACGTTTCTTGGGGACTTTTCAACATCAAACCCCATTAGTCCATGATACTGGGAAGGGTGGGTGAGCTCCTATTGACTCAGCCTAACTCTGTCAGACACTGTGTGTGCTTTACCAACATCGTCCTGTTTAATCTCCAGGGTGGTATTACTATCCTCAGTGTAGAGGGGAAGAATCTCTGATCTTAGGTGACTTTCCCAAGGTCAAAGAGCCAAGGGGACAGAATGGGAATTAACACTACCTTTCAATACAAAGCTCCCAGGTACTTTCTACTGCACCATGCTGCCACCCTCTGGGACAGAAATTGGGAATGAAGCTATTAAGAAATCAAACCTTAATTAAATGATTCTGCAATGATATTTCAGATAAATTTGAACAGTCCTGCAACAGCCATGGAAACTTGAGAAAAGAATGCCCCGCCTGTCAGGGCAGTGGTGTGCTGTTTAACAACTGGCTCTATGACAAACAAACAAACAGATTTGTAACATTTGCTGATTTTCACAGAGTAAATATGCCCACCATGGCTGATTTCAAGCCATCAATGTAAAGTCACTGAACTGGAGTTGGGAAGAGATGTGCACAAATGGCTCTTTCAAGCCAGTACTAGCCGTCTCCAGCACCCCACTTCATGTGTGGGTTTTGTGTGTGTGTGCATGTGTGTTTGTGTACCTGAATTTATATGCCACTTTCTTAAAAATATTTAAAAAGAAAAACATCAGCTCAAACATTTTCCCTCAAGTCAGTAACAGTAGCTATGAGTACCATGTGTCTCAATTATGCCCTAATCAGTTTCCACCACTTTTTCATTTTTGGCAAATTGTACAGATTACTGGTCTTGCTCTTTAGGTTTCAAAATATAACTGTCAAATTATTCCAGTAAATAAAAGAAAACAAAACCACAACCTCCCAATTTTGACCTCATCTTTCTTCTACATACTGGATGATTTTTACATCACTTTTGAATAAATACTTTTCAGGATTTCATATGAGATGTGTGAGGTTTTTTTTTTTTTTTTTTGAGACAGAGTCTCACTTTGTTGCCCGGGCTAGAGTGCCGTGGCGTTAGCCTAGCTCACAGCAACCTCAAACTCCTGGGCTCAAGTGATCCTTCTGCCTCAGCCTCCCGAGTAGCTGGGACTAC
>CAUYRT010057725.1:0-22276 GCA_963574885.1 Lepilemur ruficaudatus | reverse complement strand
CTATTATAACCATCCTTCATGACACAAAGGTGAACACTCTTGAAATGAATGGAAAGGTAGAAGTTCTCAGTAAAGAAACAGAAATGATATAAAACAAGAACCAGATGGAAATTTTAGAACAGAGAAATATTAATATAATATCTGAAATAAAAAATTCACCTGACGAACTTCATAGCAGAATGTAAATGACAGAGGAAGGAGTCAGTAGACTGGAAGGTAGATCAATAGATACTATTCAATCTGAAGAATAAAAAGAAAAATATTTGGAAAATAGTGAATAGCGCCTTGGAGATTTATGGGACAATACCAAGTGGCCTAACATTCACATCATTGGAGTCTTTGACAGAGAGGAGAAAGGGATTTGTATAGAAAAAAGTGTTCGAAAAAACAATGGCTAAAAACTTCCCAAATTTGGTGAAAGACATTAATTTATAGATTCAAGTATCTCAGCAAATCCCAAATAGGATAAAATTAAAGAAAATGAAAGTGAACCTCCCCCCAACTTCCTACATTGTTAACCCACAGATGCCCTCATCCTCACCTGCCTGGACCCCGCAGGCATCTGAGCTTTGCCCCTGGGGAAAGGGCACGAGCACAGGAATAGGAGTCAGATCCCAGGCCCTGGGGAATAATCCCGGCTGGATGACTCAAGTGTGAGATCCAAAGAAAACCAGTTCCCTTGCCTGGGCCACAGTTCCTCATCTAAAAAATTTCAGAGTTGAACTAGAGTTCAACTAAGTTGAACTAAGTTCCTTTCAGCTCTAAAATATCACCCTTTATGAGCCCCTATGTGAACTTTTTCTGTTCAAAAGTGATAACATCAAAACCTAATGAAACAAGAAACTACTTTTCTGCCCAGAGTCTTTTCAACCTTCATAATGGTGCAAGTGTGACTCAAATGAAGATGGTCGCAGAACAGAACTAAAAATGGAGTTTCACGGCAACCGGAATGGAAGGCAGCTCTCCCCAGCAGCTTTCTACAGAGCCCAGCAAGCACCGTGGGAATCCTGGGATTCCCCGGAAAGGACAGGAAGCTCTGCAGCAAACTTTTCACTCTCACCAAATTCACACCCAATCTCATCATGTTTTCCAGATGCTAAGGAATGGAACACAATGCCCCCATTGCCTCAGACGCTGAGTTTGTGTGTGAGTCTGGTCAGAATATGTTAATTTGCCTGTATCTGTAAACACGTTAGTCGCTACCATTTGGGTAGCATCTTGCTGTTTATAGAGCAGTTCCACCTGCATCACCTGGTCTCCTCCTCCCCGCCACCCTCCTCTGAGGTAGGTGGTAGCAGTCATCTGTCTGAGAGAGGTTGGGGGTTTTACTCCAGACCACCCAGTGCTAAGCTGGAGCAAGAGCCAGCTCTTCAGGCTTCCAACTTTGTCCTCTTTTCTCACCACCAAGACCCAGAGTCCAGGGCAATGCGAGAGCCAGGCTGTGAGCTGCTGCCATTGGGCGAGGGACCAATTACCCCACATCTGAAGGACAGGCTGTAGAAGATCCAGGTCCCCCGGGCTCATTCCTCCGGAGAGGAACACGTTGTTGCAAATCAGCGCCAAGACTCTCGGGTCCCTCTGCCGTTTTCTCACTCGCTCCTAGCCAGACCTCTTGGCTCGGAGAGGCTCTCTGGGGTTAGACACAGAAAGTTTTTGATCCCCACGCCCTGCATATGATGGCTCTTCTGAAAATGTCTTTTCTCCTCTCCCTCCAGCTGCTTGTGAATGTGCTGGGCTTTAAGTCAAGTGGGCCTCGGCCTCGGGTCGATGGTGCTCCTTCAGGTTTTGCGGCTTGGCCTCAACCTCTGCTTGCCCTTGGCGCTCCTCCCTGCCAAGGCGCCGCTGTTCCCGCCCATTCTCGCACATTCTCAGCCTCTCTCTGCACTGATCCGCTGGGGGCCATCCTCCCCTTCCTTCTCCAGCCGTTTTCAGCTCACTTATTCACACATTGCCTCCTCATTTGCAAGAGAGCTGCAAAGCAGTCTCTTTGAGTGTGATAATTCTGAGTCATCATACACACTGTCATCATTTCAGAACACAAAGAAGTCAAAAGGTGGGTGGGGGTTCATTTCATCTACAAGGGAATAAGCCTTCTCTTCTTTGTTTTCCCCTTGGTGACTCACTCAACCTGAATCAAAGCTGAGCACTCTTAGCTTTCAAGTAGGAGGCTGGGGGCGGTGGGAGCAGAGTAAGGCCCCCTAAACTGGGGTCTGGGTCTGAGCCCCAGGAGCCAGGTCCAGAAGGGACCTGCACAGAGTGTGCAGAAGGGACTGAGGAAATAGCTAGGTAGCGTGGCGGCAGGTGGTGCCCTCGCTCATGTCTAGACCTTGGTTTTCCCATCTATGAAAACCCCAAAAGAATCACACAAGAGCAGGTTGGGAAAGGACTGGGATGATGACCCTCACTGTACCTATTTCACTGAATTGTGATGTTTTCTTACTTAGGAATGAGAACCTCAGGAAAGGAAGTCCAACCCTCCCCTGGCTTAGGTGTTAGACAGACTTGGGTTTAGATCCCACCTCAGCCACTTCTTGGCTGTGTGACCTTGGAATAATTACTTAACCTCTCTGAGCCTTGGTTTTCTCTTTTGTAAAAAGGGAATAGTAGTACTTATCCTTGGTTAAGAGGTTAAGGTCCTTGTGAGGATAAACTATAATATCCGTGAGGTTCCCAGCACAATGCCTGCCATGATCAATATTATTACCCCCAACTCACATATAAGATGAGTAGGACAGTGAACAGGTAGGCTGGGCAGCCTTGGACAACGTCATTTAATCTTATTCAGTTTCTCCACTGGTAAAGTGGGAATAATAACACGTGCTTTTACAAGAGTGTTGTGAATGCAGTAAAGACTCCATCATAGCACTGGGCCATGGTGGGTCCTCAAGAGGTACCATGGTTATAATTTTGCTTATCTTAGAGGTCACCAGCAGGGGCTAGTGCCCCTAGAAAAGAGTCCCCAGGAAAACAGCAGAAGTCTTTAGATCAGAGCCAGTGTCACAGCCTGGAGGCTGGGCCAAACCAGGAGACACCAGTGGGTTATGAGCCAGAAAATGTAGGACCAAGGCACCATCAGAATCCAGGCCAGGCCCAGCACCCAGAGGTGTGGGGCAGGGTGCCCCGGCAGGGCACGGCACCTGGTAGGAGACTCGTCCCTCAGGACTAGAGTTGCTGCTCCACCCACCCAGTTACGAAGCCGTGCCTTCCACGGCCTTGGTTTCCTGCAGTCTCCCTGGTGGGTTTGCAGGCCTCGCTCACCAATGCAGGCTGCCAGGCAGCGCTCTGCAGGGGCCTAGAAGTAGTGAAGCAACATCCTGGGACAACAGCTGTCAACATGGGACGAGGTCACAGCATGAAGCCTAGGAGCGTAAACCAATTCCTTTTGGGAAAGAAGAACTTTTTGTCTTTCTCATGTTGGAAGCCAGTATCTGTGGGGTTTCAGTCATGCTATCTAGCCTGGGACAAAGTCATTTAATCTTACTCAGTTTCTTGATGTTCCCTCACAGGTGGCCTGGGGGTACACCAAGAACTCTTTACCATTCAGGGAGAGCGATGGGATTCATCTATCCAGTCCATCCCTCCTGTCAACAAGAAATTCCCCCTGGAGAATCAGCTCTTTGGGGCTCCTGTCATTGTTTCCCAACAAAACCACGACAAAAGCAACCGCTAAACAAATCACATACTGTTCTGCCTTGGTATGCTAACTTGCATCACTGTTCAGCCTGAAATGTCCTCTCTACCCTTCAAAATCCCATATAGAAGTCCCAGTTCCAATCCCAATTCAGCTCCAGGAGGCCCTCCAAAATCTCTATAGACCACAGCAATTGTCCCTTCCTCAAAACACATGGTCATACCGCCATTTTTCTTCCTGGATAACTCTTACTCTGTTACTTTGTTTGTCAGCCTCTGTCTTTGTTATTTTAATTTTTTTCTTCAAAAATGTTGGTTTCCTCCACCTTTCTTATATCTTGTTTCTGACCAATCACCAAAGCCCATTGGTAGTACCTCTCACAGATCTCTCAAATCCATCAACTTCTCTCCACTTTTCAGGACCGTTTCCTAGTTCCAGCCACCATCACCGCAGCAGCCTCCTAACTGGCCTCCCTATACGGTCCTGCCCGCTTCCACCCACTCTCTGCCCTGAGGCCAGAGGACTCTTTCTAACCTGCAAATCTGCTTCAAGCCCTTTATCCCACTGGACTTGAGCTGCAACGTATACTCCCCCGCAGGCCTTTCAAAATCTTTCACCCACTGGCCTTTGCCCACCTTTCCATCTGGCTTCTCAACATTCCCCACCTGCTCCACCACCGTCCCCAAGGCCTGCCACGCTCTGGCCAAGAGGAGGCCCTCTCAGTGCCTTACACACCTATGTGCAGGGGCACCTGCACGTTCTCTTCACCTGGAGTATGCTTCCCTCCCCGCCCCGCCCCACTCCCAAACAGTGCGTATGTGGCCCACGTGTCCTGGGTCCTCCGGTCTCCACTCTAACGTTATCTCACCCCCTAGGCCTTGACATACCCAGAGTGCCCTGTCCCCTCCCCACCACTGCAGTTCCCATTCCTTTGTGTAGTTGCCTGTTTACTTGCCTCTATCCGCCTAGACTGCACGTGATCTCAGAGCAGGAACTGTATCCGCACAGTGGACTGTTGTGTCCCAGTGCCAGGCCCAGTGTCTGCCTCTAGTAGATACTTAAGAAATAATTTCTGAATGACTGAATGTTAAAAAGAATGAATCTATACGTCCAAATCCTCAAAGGCAGTACCTTTGAGGATCTGGGTGCTTCTCTGTGTCTCCCTTTAGTGCCTAACTCAGGGCCCTGTGGATTCTAGGTGCAAAGGAAGTGATTATTTGCTCTTAGCACAAAGGTCTCATTATTTTAACAGCATGCTCCTCTATTTCTTGATGTTTCCCTGTGTTCAGACTGAAGGCTTTTGAACTATGTGCTGGCGGGAATGTGGCCAGCACCACAGTGACCTAGATCTGCCTCCAGGGGTGCTGGCCAAGCAGGGTCCCCAGTCAGGGCTGGGAGACCTACAGAATTCAAGGCTTTTGAATTTGGGCTGCGGTCCAACACTGGCTCTGATCTATGTGACATTTAGTAGAACTCGAAGGGGCCACTCATCCAGGAGTAGCAGGAAAACCAGGAACTCAAGTTCCAGTCCCAGTCCCTTCACCATCCAGTTACTGTGGGCAAATCGTTTACCCTCTGTGGAGTTCATTTGCCTCATTAGCAAAACACGGTAAGGGGAAGGATCAGTCATTTGTCTTCACTTACAACTCTGAGTTATTATTATATGAAAAAACATGTTGCCACATTTCCACCAGCGGTAAAGAAGAACTGAACTGTTTTCAACCTAAAAATCAGCACAATTAACTCCTTAGAAGTGAGTTACATGTTTTGTAATAATAATCTCATACATTATATGGGGCATCAAACTTTGTAGTGAGTTTTCATATTTTTTTATTCTTTTAATTACTGTGGCAGAAGCAACTCTATGGGTATGCCAATACCCATTCTCCCCCTCTTCCCTGTCAAGTTTATTAGAAATGGCGATATGCCCAGTTAAAAACTACATTCCCCAGGCTCCCTTGCTGCTAGATGTGACCATGTGACTAAATTCTAGCCAATAAGATAGAAGCAGAAGTGTCATGTGGGGCTTTCAGGAAGCCTCCCTCAAGGGGGAGCAATACATTCTTTGCCTTCTTCATCCTTTCTGCTGGCAGAATGAGAATAAGATATGTGAAACCTGGGCAGCCATACTGGCCCATGAGGTGATGTGCCAAGAATGGTGACGTAGCAAGAAAGAAAGAGCATGGGTCCCCAACACCAGGAGCCACCACCTTAGTTCTGGGCTATCCTTTTGGGCTTCTTTGGCATGAAAGAGAAATCAGTTCTATCCTATTAAACTACTATTATTTTTGTTTTCCTGTCACATGTAACTAAATCTAATCCCTAACTGATAAAACAATCATCTGCTTTATGCAAGATCCTGTGCTAGATGCTGCAGGAGAGGCAAAGGTATATAGGATTCGAATACACAAAGACTTGGGCAACAAGATTCTGTCTAGGGTTGAAGGAAGCGTCATGAAGAGTTTGGCTAAGCAGGGAAGAGGAGTTATGGGACATGCAACAAGGGAATAAATATGATGGAAAAAAGCTTGAATGCCAGGCTAATGAGGCTAGACTTCATCCTGTCGCAGACAAACAGAGCAGATAACCTTGCCCCCAATGTGCCAATGAAGAAGCCCAGCCTCAGCAGGTTATAGGACTTGCCCAAGGTCACCCAGACACGTAGTAGCAGAACCAATCTCAGTTCTCCTGCCACTTTGTCCAGTGCCACAATGCAATTCTGCACTGCTTTTGAAAGAGTCTGGAGTAGAAGGAGTAGAGATAGAGGACTTGCACTTTGACATAGCCAGGGAATGATACCCCACCTCCCATCACAGCCCCACACCTCCAAGAGGAGGCTTTGGGGGTTTCCGGAAGTCTAGGATCTAGATCTGCCTTTAACTCAGAGAACTTTTCCTGGGCAGCTCAGCCAACCCCACCAGGCTGTAACAGCCTGGGTGCTATTTTCCTATTACTATGTTGTAAGTGCAAATGTGTCAGGCACAGTTCTGGGTGATTTACACACCTTATCTAATGTACTATTCTCAACAGCCTAGAAAAGGGGAAATATACCCATGTTTTGCAGATGAAGATAAAGAAACTGAGGGTCTAGGAGATGAAGGCACCTGCCCAAGGTCAGCGAGTTGATGGCAAAGTTGAGGTACAAAGTCCTGTTTATTCAACTCCAAAGACAAGTTCTTAGCACCATATTCTAACATCATCCTGGCCCCTTCCAAAGCATAGAACAGTCTCCTGTCCCTGTTCAGGCTCCAAGGACTTACCTAGTTTGTTGGGCTGGTGAGTGCTGGGTACCTCCTGCCAGTTTCCAGCTGTGCACGTTCTGGATTCACATTACCCACACCCTGTCCATGACCCCACATGGGTCCTCAGACACCCGACTTCTGTGGCCTCAGTCCTCCCAGGACTCTTAGTCTTCGCTTGGTCAAGGGGCAGGAGTGTCAGAATCCTCCCAGTCTAGGTTCTAGAGTTCAGAAATTCCAGTAGGCTGTTTCATGGGATCTGGGACACTCCGTTCTTTTTGTCCTGCCTGTTGCTGTCATGGTTAGAATGCATTTGTGATTCGAGCTGACATTCTTTCAGGAAACAACTGGTCATCAGAACTGAATCTGCTCTTGTTGCCAACATTTGAAAATTAAGTTTCATTTCGTCGGTCATCCAGGGTATATCTTTTTAATAATGTGGTATGTCCTGTGTTCCAATAGGAACCACATAGTCCCCCAAGCTGGCCATCCACTTTCTTCTGGAACTCCCACAGGAAACACCCTGAGATGTAGGCTGTAGCGCTGAAGGCAACAGATGGACCTCAGCCTCTCTGCATTCATCGCCCAACTCTGGGGGGCCAGGCCCTTCGCCAGGCTTTGCCCTGGGTCGTCACCAGTCCCCACCATTTCTGTCTGGCACGGCCTTCCTTCCCATTGGCCAAACTCCTTTTCAAGCTCAGCCTGAGTCTCTCACCCTACATTCTCCCCGCTAATCCGGCTGAAGTTGGAACCCAATTTTATTACAACTGACTATATTAGGCTTAGCCCAAGCTCTAGCAGATTTTTAATAGTTTTTGATCCATTTCCCTGTAAACACTGTAATCAACATTCTCATTGTCAGATGCACTACTTAAAGCATCTGAAGATCAGACACAAAAGAGTCATCTAAATTTGTTCATGACAAAGTTTTCTGAAGGTACAAGCAGATTCTGTCAGCTACAGAAGCCCATACAATTCTTACAAACACTTTCATACCTTGTAGCGTGGTCAAAATATCTAAGCAGAGCTTCTCACTACACCTTATAGACATTCTTATAAACAGTTCTATTCAATCCTCATAACCCATAACCTGTCACCCCTATGTGACAGTCAGTTAAACCATTGGAGCCACATGATTAATGAAGGCTTCTTCATTGGCTGCCGCAATCTCGTGAATATAATGCCTTAAGTATGTATATATAGCAACACTTTGGGTTTATACATCCTCCTAGGAAGAACCAGCAGTTGGCGGGTGTGAAAGGACTATGAAGCCCTGTATGTCACTGCACACGTGCAGGCTGTTTTTTCAGACAGGCAGCAAAGGATAGTGGCAAAAGTCAGGCTGGGCCCCAGACCCAGCTCTACCTCTTAATAGTCATGTCATCTCTATTAGGTCATTTGCACTCTCTGTACCTCAGATTTTTCATCTGTAAAATGGGAAATTTTACAGAAAGTTCAGATGAGATCACGGATGTGAAGCCCTTTGCAGGCCACAAAGCAACACTCAAACGTCAGCCATTATTTTTTCCCATTCATGAACTCTTAATTTCCACAACACTCTGAGGTGGATAGATACCATCCCCCCTTTCACAGATGTGGAGGTTCAAGTGAGTAAGCACTTGAGGGCCTGAGGTGCAAACTCGAGTCTCCCCATCCAATGCTCTTCCCCTCTGTGCTAGGGCACAGTCCATGGCTCCCATCTCTGCACACAGCTCTGTCGTCTGCCTACACGGAGCATCACATCACAGAGCCCTTGGGCGTACGTCCGGGGTCAAATCAGTTGTCAAATCCATACACCGGGAAGAGAGAGATGGAGGAAACTCATCCAAGCCCCCGAGGTCTCCACTGACCTTGAGCCCACCCTACCCCCAGCAGCCTAAGTCCTTTCCACAGGAGCATGTTTGCCAAGTACCCTGTGAGCACCTGCCACCAACAGCTCTGGGTTGAGCAAGCACTCAGGGAAGCAGCCAGGACTCAATGGCACTGCCCTGAAGAGGCTTTTCATCTGGCTGCAGCAAGAACTCAGAGACACAGGTAAGCAACAGTCAAGCACAAAGCAGCACATGGTCCGGTGCCAGACGAGTCACAAAGCCAGAGGGACATTCCAGGTGCTCTGTGTGGAGACACTGGCAATGTCTGAAGCTCCCCATGGCCCCAAGAGGCCCAAGAGTCTCTTCAGCTTGGGGAGACACCAGATCTGCATTATCACCCCTCCTCCCTCAACCCTGCTTTGAAGATCCCTCTCTCAGCCCTGTCCCTTCCTGTCTCCAAAGCTACCTTGTCTCCCATCCCCTCTAACCCAGTGCTGTCCAATAGAGGTAACATGTGAGCCACATTTATCATTTGAAATGTTCTAGCACACATATTAAAAGAAGGTGAAATTAATTTTAATAATATATTTGATTTAACCCAATACGTCCTAAATTTTATTGTTTCATCATGTAGTCAATATAAAAACAGATTGAGAATTTTACATTCTTCATACTAGGCCCTCAAAGTCCGGTGTGTGTTTTACACTTAGAGCATATCTCAACTCGGATTAGCCACACTCAAGTGTCTGCAGCCACTGTGGCTCCTGGTCACCATTGGACGGGGCAGCTGTAACCCAGTGGTTGTTTCTTTCCACCCTGTGCCTTCAGCCCATCCCTCTCCCCCGACTCTAGCCACCCCTCTCCGGGGCCTGCTTGTCTCTTGCCCACACTCAAGCAATAGCCTTTGATCCGGCTCCTGCTCTTCCTTTTCCAATCCACCCTCCACTCAGCCAGCCAAGCTTCCCCTAAAAAGCAACTGTGACTCCCAGTGACTCTCCATTGCCCATGGAATTCAGACCCTTCTCAACTGGGCCTGATGGACCCTACAAGCATCTCTCTTCCTCCACCAGCCACACCCCACACCCCCATGACTGCCTATGGTTCCCGGAGCCCAGCCAGGCTTCCCTCCTCCCAGCCTGTGCTCATCTGGCCCCTCTGCATGGAACACTCATGTCTTTATTTTCCAGAATCCTATTCAACCCATGATGCCCTGCCCAGCAGCCACCTTCTCCAGGACCTCCTTCCCCCACTGTCTGATTTGAAATTGATTGTGCCATTCTCAGAGTTCCCAAGGCAGCTCATCTGTCCCCTCTGGACCTCGTTTCTTCTATACATCAAGTGGGGAGATGATCTCTGGGTCTTTCAGAAAGCCCTCCCTAACTCGGTCACCTCTCTCTCTTTCTCTTTTTTAACCATCCCATTTGCTTCCCTCACTGGTCTACAGGCTCCACAAGGTAAGACATGGAACACATCCACTGCTACATCCTCCAGGCCTAGTCCAGATCCTTCCCAGGGTCGCTCTGCAAAATTAAGGTCTGCTAAATTGAGCAGACATAAACAGAGCAGACAGACAACCTGAGAGACTCATCATCTGGCCCAAGTAGCTCATGAAAGAGTGTCCAGGGAGGGTGGACCATGTCCTGGGAAGAAGGAAGGCCTAAGCCCTCATGGAAAGGGAAGGAGCTCAAAGAGAAACCCACTGACATACTGTGAACCAAATTGAGAGAAACACTGCTTAGTAAAGAAACACAATTAATGAAATTTCTGAGCACAGCAGCTAAGTCAGGGAGCACGCACATCCCCTTCTGCAAAAGAATGGGAAGGTGGAGTCCCAGCTCCGTCCCCACATCCCCATCCAGTGTAGCCTTCCTGCCATGGGCCTTGGGCCACGGGTGGGACCTGGACTCCCCGGGCAATGGGGTTGCTTTTCCAGCACTTGAAATTGAGTAAAAACCTGTGAGCCCCTTCCCTCCTCACTGTGTGGGGGTAAAGAAGCCTGTTGGAGTTTGGAGACCTCTGCCCTCTTCTGGGAAGGTGTCCTAATCCCAAGGCAAAGTGGATGATCTTGCCCAGATCTGCTAGGAGAGCTGAGCAGCGGACAAGCAACAAGCCCAGGCTTTTCTCTGAACTGAGCAGCCCTCACCTGATTTGGAAGCACAAGGGAACATCCATAGAGAGTTTCTATATGTAGATGACTCTCTCTTTTTGTATACTATATTTAGAGAAAGGAAGTGCTTTGGTATTTAGAGAGAAATTTCATGCAAGAGTTTGTTGCTGCTGCTAATCTCTCAAACAATAAAAGCAAACTCAAATGTCAGTAACACCACCAAAATAGCTTTAAAATATATCCTAGGCCCCTTTCAGTCATCGCATTTTTAAATTTCTGGAAGAATCCTTGTCATAATCTGATGCTTGACAAAATGTTTTCCAGCCTTCCACGACCAACCTCCCCATAGGGATTTGAAGGTGCATTTGATTGCAACAACCTTGGGTGACACTAACTCACCGTGTGGCCTTGGGCCAGTCCCTACCCGGTCCCTCTGGGTCTCACCAGCTGAATGCAGGACCTGTAAGTTTCTCTCCCGCCGTGGAGTCCCTTTCAGCTCCATGATTCCATAACTGGTGATCCCATTAGGAAACAATGCATCTTCTAGAATTTTAGGTCTTCAGGGAACACATCCACTTCTGGCTGAACTGTTCCTAAACTGCTGCTAACACAGAGGTTCCAAACTGTCAGGCTTCAGTAATGGCTCCAAGGAATTTAATGTTTTCTTCTGCCCCAAATGAATGTTGGAGCTACAAGGGCCCTGGCCAGGAAATTGACCTTCTACCTTCTTCCTGCTTTCCTTTCCAGTGGCCTCCAGGCCTGTTGTCTCTGGACCTCTCCCCAAACCCCTCCCACACTGTCATCACCACCCTGAGGGGCCAGGCCGGGTGTTGCCCTCCCCGCCCGGCCTTTCTCCAGCCCTCCCCCTGCCTGCTGTGAAGCTCTCCTGTAGGAAGCTGCTCTCAGGTAAGGAGCAGCCAAGCTAAGAGCAAGGCTTCCTAAAGAATTTAAGTGCAGATGCATTCTAGGAGAACAAAAATCAATTAAGCTCCCAAAGAACTTAATTTCAAATAGTAGAACTTGAGACATCGAAGATGAATGTAGAGGGAAATGTTTTATGGCATAGAAGGCTTTCAACACCAATTTTTGGATTTGGGTGTGTCCCTACTTTTTTTTAATCATGTGGTCTTGGGGAATTTATTTAACCACTCAAATTCAGTTTCTGTAACTGTAACATGGCTGTGGAGCCACTGACCCACTCCCTTGAGATAACGCGAAAGTGCCAACCGTGAAGCTCCGCACAGACTCGTGTCCGTGCCCCCAGCCAGCACCCCGTCGCCTCCTCCACGGGGGCGTCTGCAGTCCCCACTCTCCTCCGTGTTTCCCCATCCCAGCTCTGACAGGCAGAGCCCTGCTGAGAGGGGGGAGGGACACACACCGGCAGCTTTCCCTTCCCACCTTCCCCACACTGCGTCCCCTCCCCACCTCCTAGTTCACCACAGGGATTCCAAATGTTGTTTTGTGTATGTGGGTTCCCCCCTCACCAGGAAAACGCTCCAAATTTCTGGAATCCACAGGCTGAATTTCACCACAGGGTTTCCGACACTGCCTGTAGCAGGACAACAGGATACTGCCAGGGTGGAAGGGAAGAGGGTCTGTGTGGAGGTTTTCTACGTCAAGGATCAAATTAGGGACATGGATCCTGCTTTTTGTTTTCTTTTAACCTACACAAGGATGTATCCCTTCTGATAACATTCACAGCATCCCTCAGCCCCCTTGGGGACTGGGCAGCATGGTGACAGCTCCTATTTTACAATCAGGCAGCACCTGGAACGGGGCTATTCCCACACACAAAGACCAGTCAGAAGACAGTCTGCCAGCCTTCAGAAGAGTAGACACATTTATTTAAATGTAGACATTTCTGGTCACTTCCAAAAATTAATATTTTATACAGCCATAGCTTCCTGGAAGCTAGATATTCTAGATACTCCTAGTTACCATTAGGCTCCTATGATAACATTTATTTCTGAATAAGTTTGGGAATTTTTCTAGATGCTAACATAGAAATAAGAGCGAATAAAACAAAGCCAATTCATAGGCTACTAGGGCATTATAAAGAGAGGCACCAACACGTTTATTAAGCCCCAGTCTGACGAATTAGGTAAGGCATCTATGTGACAAGGTCATGCATTGGTCAGGGTTGGCTTAGAACGAAATTCTTCTAATCCAGCTCTTGGATGGTTGAGAATGAAATGGCAATAAAATCACACAAACTAAAACATAACTACAAGTCAACAAATAAAAGTCAGCTTCAAAACTGATTAAAAACCAAATGTCAATTTAAATCCAATTAACAAACACACACGGAACTTAAATGAGAAAATGCATAAATGGAAAATGTGAATTTCAGACAGGTGGAGTAAATGTTAACTGGAAATCCATCTAAGCTGTCCACTCATCTGGGGTTTTTACTGTCAGATCTAGGGACCTCAGCGTTTTATAATTCTGAGGTGGAAGTGATTCTATATTGGGAAAACAAAAGTCAGAGGCAAAAAAATATATATATAACAAAATTCTGGATTTTGTGTTTGATGCAAATTGAAGTCAGAAGTTAGAGCTATAACCCCATTTTTGGTGAAAGTGGCTGAGAACAATCCATAGGGAAAGAAAATCCCTCCTTCTCTTCTCCCCACAAAAGGGAACAAAATGTCAGTTACAAGAAAAACAAAGTAAGAGAATTCCTGAGCCCAGATAAAGCTTCCCGGTTAGCCTAGGCTAGGTGTGCAAAGCAAGCTGTTATAGGGGTAGGCCCTCATAGTGGTTCTGAAAAGCAAGCTGAGGACAGATGCCCTGTGGGTGCTCTGTGCTGGCAGCGTTTAGGGGCTATGAGCACTGAGAAGTCTGGGAAGAAAGATTCCATTGTAAGGACTGCAGCCTAAAGATATTTGCCCTTTTCACCCTCTGCTTTCTCTGCTCTGTCCTCTTGCGCTAGCAGAGTATGATACTAACCACAGAGATCATGTCTTGTACTTACCTACCAAGTACAGATGCTTCTCAGCTTATTATGGGGCTACGTCCTGATAAACCCATTTTAAGTTGCAAATATTGTAAGTCATAAATGCGTTTAATACACCTAACCTACTGAACATCATAGCTTAGCCTAGCCTATCTTAAACATGCTCAGAACACTTACATTAGCCTACAGTTGGGCAAAGTCATCTCACACAAAGCCTATTTTATGACAAATTGTTGAATTTCTCATGTAATTTACTGAATACTGTACTGAAAGTGAAAAACAGAATGATAGGATGGGTACTTGAAGTATAATTTCCACTCAAAGTGTACTTTCAACCGTCATAAAGTTGAAAAATCGTTAAGTTGAAACATTGTAAGTTAGGGACATCTGTAATTGAGAATTTCTGAGTCCCGCCCCCGACCTCCCAGTTGTTCCCATTTGATTAGGGCAGATGTCCAAACCAGGTCGCTACGGAGTAAGGCCTTGTCTTAATGAGAACTGTCAGCTCAATGCATGGTTTATTCCTGTACCTCCCAAGGCCCAGCTTCCAAAACTCTTCCAGGAGAATGAAGGAAGAGAAGCACATCTGCAGCATCAAATGTCGGGAACTCCTGGACAGTGGGAAATGAGCCTGGTCCAAAACTTGTAGTAACTCAATATGGAGTTCACAGTCAATTCTTTCTGTAGGATTTTCAACTACAATAAAATGTAGAGTGTGGCTCAGCTTTGAATATTATGCTAGTAAATCCCAGGGATCTAGAATTTCAGTTTTCTTTATCAGATTTGCCCAAAATAATGTTAAGTACCGAAAGAAAGGAACAAAGTATATGTGACATAATGGTGTCCTTGAAACTAAAAAATCACAAGTTATAAAATGAATAGAGTTGCAGAACAAAGAATGCCCCTCCTAAGCCCATTAGCCGGAATAGAATTTTGAACCTGGAAGAAAACTTAATATGAGACCCAGGTTTAGGGTAGTGATGTCGTCTGACGAAATGAGGCACAGGACCTTGGAAGGGGCCAATGCAACGAGCAGCCTGGAAGCTTCAGCATTTTTAGCTGCATGGTGTATCTGCCACGAACACGTCACTATGTAGTTCCTTTAAATAGTTGTTTACTGCATTTCAATGAATCATAGACTCTTAAACCTGGAAGTATGGACTGGTTTGTCTATAGCCATACAGCTGGGTGGTAGAAAAGTCAGGGGTCAAGCCCAGACCCAAATCCAGAACTTTTTCGTCTACACCTAGCTCATCCCTAACTACTTTGTATACACCATTAATCATCCAAAAACAGCCATATTTTTGGTTTTGGACAGTCAATAAAAGGTCTTAATCATCTAATATCTTGAAAGAATAATCACACATAACATTTAGAAGTAAAGTTACCTAGGACTTAGTCTAGCCCTAAACGAAGCCAGTGGGTGATCCACAGCGCCATGTGTCGGGCTAGTGACAGCCCAGATCTCTCCTGCTTGTGTTCATCGTTGTTCTCCATTTCTTCCAGAATCAAATGCCAGGGCTAATTAAACTCCTGATTACAGCCCAAGGCACTGCAAGGGGCTCAGCTGGCGAGCTGGCTGGGTAGAAAGCACAAAACAGTCCCCTCTATTTGATTTCCACAGACACTGGGATTCAATTAGTGGATCAATCTAATATTCCCTTAAGTCGTGCATGCATTCATCCATCCATGCATCCATCTATCCATTTGGACATAGAACAAATCAATTTCTCCCCTCAAGGAGAATACAATCCATTTAAAGAGATAAGAAATGGACTCATGAAAAAATGTTAAGCTGGAGCCAGTGCAGGCAGAACGGAGGAGAGGAAGATGGGTTCCTCAAGACAGAGCTGATCAGGGAGGCCTTTGTGGAGGAAACAGAGCCCACAAGCTCCTGGGAGGACCTAGGTGCGAAGTCTCTTGACCCTTTCATTCCTTGGTAGAACAGAGAAACATCTCAGTTACAACGAGGAGTAGGACGCACCAGCCAGTTGCCTGGGAACTTGCTAATTTCTGAAGTTTCCCAAAGTGAAAGATCAGGTTATCGGGGACCCAGTACCCTCACTGTACACAGGCTCCCTGGGGCCAGGATCCAGCCCAACACACAAATGAATGTCCCCTCACAGGCACCGGTTTAGTCAGAATAGTGGCTCTCAGCCAGTGCCCCTTTTGCTAACAAATAATTTGCAACTCTCCCTTTGTTAGGCTTGAGGGAAACCCATAGATAATATGATCTACCTACACACAAAATTTTCTCCCAAAATTCATAATATCAGAAAAAATGAATATAATGCCCTCATTGTGTTATAATCACACAAGGAACAAAGAAAAGCAATTTTATAGAAAAATAGGTATTTCAATTCATGAAAAACTTGTACCCAGCTCCACTGGAGGACCGAATCGGTAGTTAGATGTCTGCACCTACGTGTAGAATCGCTGCGAAAGCAATAGATATAAATGCACACAGATTCACCTGTGTCTTAAGGATGGCTCAAATACTGTGATTGGCACTGCCATTCATTACATGATTTCCTGAATAGTGACCAAACCTCATTCGAGTCTTGAACAAAAATGTACTGCCTTTGTTCAATGTTGCATTCCTGAAAATTTCAGTGTATGGTTAAACTGCAAAAAATCCTTTGTGTTTATGGAAAAAATGGGCTTAGATGCTAGACCCAGCTAATTACAGACAGGTTCACACAGACATGAATATCCAGGGGGACACTGGAAAGTCAGGCGGAAAAGTACCTTGTGGTGTGGACTGTCCTGACCACTGCAGAGCATTTGACATCCCTGCCCCTGTCCACTAAATGTCAGTGGCAACCCACATCCATCATTGGGGTCATTGTGACAAATGCCTTTATAAATTTCTGAAAGTGCCTCTTTGAGGGTGACATCACCCTCACTGGGAATCCTGAGAGGGCAGGTGCGTGTGTATGTCTGTGTGTGTGTGTGTGTGTGTGTGTGTGTGTGTGTGTGTGTGTTAGGTGTGTCTTCCAATAGCTATAGTTGAGAGTCTCCTCACGTGACCACCTCATTGCTCCCTGTGATGGTTAATTTGTTGTCAACTTGACTGAGCCATGGGGTGCCCAGATATTTGGTCAAACGTTACTCTGGGGGTGTTTGTGAGGGAGTTTCTGGATGAGAATGACATTTAAGTTGGTAGACTGAGTAATGGAGATTGCTCTCCCCAGTGTGGGTGGGCCTGATAAAATCAGTTGAAGGCCTGATTAGAACAAAAAGGCTGACCCTTCCCCAGTAAGAGAGAATTCCTTCTGCCTGGCTGCCTTCAAGTGGGGATGTTGGCTGTGGCTGTTTCCTGCCTTTGGATTCAAACTGAAACATGGGCTTTTCCTCAGGCTTGAGCCTGCTGGTCCCCAGACTGGAACTACACTCTCCTGGGTCTCTGGCTTGCCAACTCACCCTGCAGATCTTAGGACTTGTCAGCCCACATAACTGTGTGAGCCAATTCCTTATAATAAATCTCTTTATATATATATCCTATTGCTTCTGTTTCCCTGAAGAACCCTGACTAATACACTCCCACTCAAGTCTGAGCCATGTCCTTGCCCTGGTCTGCCTCCCGCCTCTGGTCGCTGGCTCTGGGGTGCTGGGCTCTCGGCCACCATAGCCTAAACCAACCTGGAGAGCTCTATCAGGAGGCTGCAGTTTCAGCATACAGAAGCCCACTCCAAACTCAGTGAGAACCAGACAATGGGAAACAGAAAGGGGAAGAAGGTGTCAACAGGTCACCCTCTGAGAGTTGACTGGCCCTGGGACTTTTGCCCCTTTGCAGTGTCCGAGGCCTCTTATGAAACAGGAATAGCATTTTGGGGAAGACATGGGTGTTAGTAGTACCCCCCAAGAAATGTAATGGGAAGCTCAGCAAGGCCAGAGCCAAAGACAGAGGGAAATTTTGCAAGGTAAACAGATACAGAGAGCCTCCTCCAAATACCACCGGGAGGGAGAAAGTTCCCCAAGGGAGCAACATCTCTCACTGGGCAGAGGGGGCTGCTAGTATGAAACTGATTACTCCCCCTTCAGTGAGAGGGCCCTGTCGTCAGGAAAGGAGGCCTCAGGAAGAAACTGCAGCAAGGACATTTCATTTTATCACATAATCACTCATTCAAAAATGCACTGAATGTCTGCTATATTCCAGGTATGCGTTAAGTACTGGGAATATAAATAGATGAGCAAGATGCAGGCCTGCCTCAAGGAACCCACAGCCTGGCGGGGAGGCAGAGAGGTACAAAGACGATGATGAAGGGATGGCACGTACCCCAGGGTGACTGAACACAGCGACAGTGGGAGCACACACACAGTCGGGGCAGCCAACCCTCCCCGGGAGGTGGAGGCAGGAGGGCTCCTCAGCTGCGACACCAAAGGTGTGTTCTGAAGGATAAAAGTTAGCCAGTCAGAGAGGAGGAGAAGCAGAAAATAGGCCGAGAGACGGTGCTGCAGTAGCTGGAGCAAGGAGGCAGCAGGCCCTTCCCAGAAGCCAGCAGAAGGAACCTGGAGGTGGAATGGGGAGAAATAGGGCAGAGAGAGGAGGCAGGGGTGGGGTGGTGAAGGGCTCTGTGTGGGCCACGCCAGCAGCTTGGTTTTCCCTCTGAAGGCAATAGGAAGCCACTGAAATATTTTAAGCAAGGGAGTGACATGATCAGACTTGTCAATGAACATTTCACATGGACTGAAGAATTGAGTCTGAGCGCACAAACCAGCAGACTGGGAGCAGAAGGTGCACTTGGAAAAGTGTCGTTGGGGGGTGTTGGGGACCCAAACTCAGGTGCAAGGCCTCTTTCTCTCTAGAAAGGGAGGAAGGAAGGCGTATAATGAATGCCAAGTGGGGAAAGAATTTACACACACACGCACTGTTAATTACTAAAATATGAAGAAAAATCTTGCTATCACTAATAAAGTAATAAAAATAAAATGATATGGTGCTTTCTTCTATCAACTTGATAGGCTTTTTCTTGGTGGGGGGAGAATATGGAGGAGGAGACTTGGGGAAGGCGTGGACACGTTGAGTTTGAGGCCCTTGTGGGCTTGCCAGCGGAGCCATGCCATCGGTAGCTGGCCCTGTGAGTCCAGAGCTCAGCAGAGGCCTGGGCGGCAGACAGGGTTTGGGCGGGTGGTGTTTGGAAGCTTGGGACGTGGATGAAACCACCAGAGAAGAGTCAACAGAGAGAGGACGTAGGACAAAACTCCGGAGAACACTGGCAGTTGAGGTGAACGAGGTTGAAGAACAGTCAAAGGAGGCTGAGAAGGAGCAGTTAGAGAATCAGGAGGAAAATGAGGAGAAAGTAGCGTCATAGAAGCCACGAGAGCAAGGAGTGTCAAGAAGGAAGAAGTGATGGAAAAGTGTCAACATCTTCAAATAAGACTGACCTACAGACCGAAAAGTTTTCACTGTATTTAGCAAATAAGTCACCAGCAACCTTGGCAGGATGGGTTCAGTGCCGGGTGGGAGTAGAAGCTACCTGGCTGATTTGAGGAATGAACCAGGGGTGAGAAAGTACAGAGAAGTTCAGCAACACTCAGGATGGCTGGTTGACATTTAGAAAAATAAAGTGATTTTGGCACAACAAGATACCACTTAACTCCAGTGAGAATGGCCTTTATTACAGTGAAAAAACACCAGTTAACATCAGCCAAAGGAAGAGAAACATGGACAGGGTTCAGAAGGTTCCCAATATGGAGCTTCCAGTTATACTTTCAGCATGGAATGAAAGATGGCATTAACTTCTTCCTAAACTGTACGCCATATATATGTGTAATTTTAGCAATCAGAAAGGCTCATCTAAGGAATGTTGTCCAGAGTCTTTATTGGGCTCCATCACACAGACATGATCAACTACCTATATGTTTGACCTTACTCTCCAGGCCCTCCAATAGTCCAGTGGTTACCACATGACCCAAAGTCCCTACCATAAGTCAAATTATTCGATTACCAGGTATGTCCCAAGGTCCCCAAACAAAAAGCACTTTATCTCGCAGGATATTCCATGGCGTTAGTGATTGTTCCCAGGAACTGAGGGCAAAGTCCAGACTTCTCTTCGGGCAAAGTTAACTTCTTTACTACAGAGTATTTTGATAAATAACACTCCTATAAAAGGTCTAGAACATATTGTATGCAGCGTCAGTCTTTGATTTGCAAATAAATTTAAGACCAATGATACCAATAGCCTGTTTTCATAATTGAAATGATGAATAAGAAACTTTCATATCGAATTGAGACCATGAATATAATCCAACTATTGGGACTTAGACAATCTTCACCAACCTAAGTTTCAAGTACTTATGTTAGTAATTGACTACTCAGAAATAAGTTTGTAAACCAAAAAATTACCTTACTATTTGCTCCAGCTAATTCTTAAGAAACAGTTTATTCAGACAAACAGTTTGTTCTTCTGGGCAACAATTGTTCTATTGGGCAGTAAATTATACATTTAAGAAAACTACTTAGTTATCAAAACATAGATTGCTCATGAATATTCTTTTCTTACTGTGTTCACCAATCTTAAACTTATAATACAAATTATTCATTTGAAATACACCTTACAATGAAAAACAGCAAAATCTCAAACATACATTGATATGCATTTTGATTTGAATGAGAATACTTGCAAAGAGATTCAGATTACAAAATTATTTTTTCAAAAGTTTCTGTCACCAAGGCAAATTTTTAAAAATGTGAAAAACTTAAATATGTCTCTCTTTTAGGTTCCCCAAACAATCAATTGAACCTATGGCTTTTATCCTACTGTATCTCTTTCCTTGTTCTACATACTTCATCACTGTCTTCCTCTACCCTTCCACCTGACAAACCCTGCTGACAGCCCAGGAAATTTTAATGCTCGATAGCCTCTTAAGGTTAAGCCGTAATTAGAACAGAGCATGCCCATTACAACTTATTTAAAGCCATTGTCTTGGTGAGTGAGAGATATTGTTAAAGAGGTTCAAAAATCTAGAAATATGGACAGAAATTTATAGAATGAATTAGAATACTTCTAGGAAAGTAACCTAGGAAACTCAAATGCAAATAAAAATGGCAAATGCTAAGTAGAAAGATCCTCAGATTGATTTAAGAGACCTCACTTGTATAGGAAATTAAAGTGGTATCCAAAAGCTAGATATTACCTTTGGGTCCTCTTTCTTGTGAAATAAATTATAATTTAATAAAGTCCTGTAAAGAAAAAGATAATTCTGTAGCAGATTCCAGGAACTGGTTCTTGTACACTTTTATGTAACAATCATGTGCAAATCCTGAAACAGATGTGCCCAATCTTTTTCTTCATGGTCTGTGATCAGCCTTAAGCCAGAAATAGAAAATTTTAAAAGGCAGCAAAATCTCGGATGGAAAGTATTCCTGCTGCTAGATATCCAACTATTTTATGAGCCTTTTGAAAGAGTCTTAGAACAAAAACAGAATAAGATCAGTAAGGACTGAGGGTGACATCCTTACAAACAAAACAGATAGCTGCTTTCATCCAGGTATTAAACACCAGGGAAGAGAGCTTTTTGAGAAAGACACCAGCAGAACTACAAGCAGAAAAATAAGTTTGGTTAAAATTGTCCTATATCCTACTAAGAACCTGAAGGAGAAATAAAATTTGGCAGCTGATAAATGAAGGTGCTCTGAATGAGAACAAAGTACCCAGTTTCCTATTTTACCCTTAAATACCCACAGTGAAATTTGTCTAAATAGAATATTAAATGACAACTCTACTACAGATGTTTGATAGATATAGGCATGGAATATCAACATTAAACGTTTGACACTCTTACACAGACTCTGCCTCAGGGTCTGTTTTTAATAAACCATAGATACTCTCTGTGCCTTGGCCTATAACCTTTATACTTGGTATTACTTTGCAACAAAAGAGTAAATATCCACTTTTTCTTTTTGTATTATACCAGCACAGTTATGTCTCAGGAGTTACTGAAGTACTCCCCCAATTTTCACAAGCCCTTAGCAGGACTTTGAGGACTCTTAGATTTTCCTAAAACTCTATTCTTATCCAAATATGTAAATTACTTTTTGCTATGTTGTCAATGTGAGATGAGTTCTAAGGCTGAGTACAGCTATCAGCTATTTTAGCTCAGAAAGAATAGTAAATGTATAAATTCATGTTTTAATATTATAAAAATAAATAAATCCTCTAGGACATGATTTATACCTAAGAAGCAAATTCTTTTTTTTTTTTTTAATATTTAAAAGAAATTTATTCTGAGCCAAATTTGAGGACCATGACCTGGAGCCACTCCCAAGAAACCTTGAGCAAGTGGACTCGAGGTGGTTAGGTTACAGTTTGGTTTTATACATTTCAGGGAGACAGGGGTTACATGTAAAGTCATCAATCAATACTTGGGAAGCATACATTGGTTTGGCCCAAAAAGGTGGGACATCTCGAAGCTGCCTCCGACAGATCTTGGACAAAAGGTGGGAATTGTGAACCAAAATAAAATTTTAAGGCTCCCCCCAACCACCGGCTGACTGAATGGACCCCCTCGTGGCCAAAGGAATATCCT
>CAUYRT010057722.1:0-31391 GCA_963574885.1 Lepilemur ruficaudatus | reverse complement strand
GGCTGTAGAGTGCCGTGGCGTCAGCCTAGCTCACAGCAACCTCAAACTCCTGGGCTCAAGCGATCCTTCTGCCTCAGCCTCCCGAGTAGCTGGGACTACAGGGATGCGCCACCATGCCCGGCTAATTTTTCACATGTATTTTTAGTTGTCCAATTAATTTCTTTCTATTTATAGTAGAGATGGGGGTCTCGCTCTTGCTCAGGCTGGTCTTGAACTCTTGACCTTGAGCTATCCACCCGCCTCGGCCTCCCAGAGTGCTAGGATTACAGGCATGAGCCACCGCGCCTGGCCAGTTAATGAACTCTTGATGAATATTGTGTTTTGCTGAACACAGTTTTCTAATTGCCATCATTTTTGTGGACAAAATGCCTTGATTTTCTTACTTGTGAAATGGAGCCCGTCGTGACCACCACCTAGGCTCACTCTGATTCAGTGCAGGTGAGCGCACAGGATGGGCCGGCGCGCGGTGAGCTCTCCACGTCATAACAGCTGTCGGTCGTTAGGCCCTCCGCTGCTGGTCACGTCTCCTCCCTCAGAGTGTGTGTTGCGTGCTGCTTCACTGCCTGAAATCGTGCTGAGTTTCTGATACTGGATTTGGACTGACTACTTGAGGGGTTGCAGTAGCTTGAGGGTAGAGTAGTCCCGTTCGTGTGTGGCATAAGATCTTGCGCAAGCTGTCAGGTAGCGGGAAGTATCAGTGTCTGCGCTGTTTCTGTGTTCGACATTGATGCATTCAGCAGATGCTTCCAGCACTTCACTACAAAGGTCATGGTATCGGCGATACCGTGTGAGCCACGTGTGGGGAGCACAGACGGGCTCCAGCCACGGAGACCCAGCTCTCAGAGTGCTGCCTGCTGCACCCTCATCTCCAGGACAGCGTGTGATCTGTATGAATAAACTATAAAATGAATCTTGGGGATACAGACAGGACAGTCAGCTGGAGAAGGTGCTAAAAATAGAAGAGATTAACGGTGGTAGGTGTTGGGAATCTAAGGAATGTGTAGCATGTGCTTGAGATAAGGGAGTTGGCCCAGTGGGTGGACGGCCCTGGAGCAGCAGAACTGGACCATGTGCTGGGGTCTAATGAGAGAAGGCGATTTACGGAAATACTAGAGTAGGAAAGAGAAGAGTGGATTCTTAAAAATGACAAAGCAGGTTGGAAAGGCGTAAGTGCTGACAGGCAGTGCTGTGTGTGAGATCAGGGGTCTCCCGCGCCTCCCGCTTTCCCCGCGAGGTCGAGTCTGCTGTCCCCTGTCCTGTCCCGGGTGCTCGGTGCTGTGTCTGGCAGCAGCACCCCCCGAGCATTCTGGAGGTGCTCATCCGAGAGGTGGTGGACGAGAGAAGAGAGCAGCTAACCCTGCGCAGGAGCAGAGGCCAGAAAAGAACTGAAGTTCAGATGCAGCGTAAGGAGAGAAATTGAGGAGTCGGTGTTTCGGTATAATGTTCTTGAAGGAACTATGTTCTTTGGCCTATCACGGATACTTAGACAAATAGGAAGAATTCAGATGGTCCTCGTGTGCGCATCTGGTTTTGTGGGCATGATGCTTACTCCTCACCCGGTGAGGAGAAGAGCAGGAAGTGGGAGTTTCCCCAGGCATGAGCATGTGCACGCTGCAGCTGTAACCACGGCAGCCTTCCACTGCTTCAGAAGTTGTCTCAGTGTTTACTGCAGCCACGTCGCGGAGCCAGCGTGGGTCTGCTCTGTCTTGGAAGTCGTGCAGTGCCTGCTGCTTTGCTGGCTCGCGATGGCACTCCCCGACCCTCTCCTGTGTCTGGGTCAGGGGACCCGGCCCTGTCTGTGCTGCTTTCCTCGCAGCCGCTGCCCAGGGGCGCCTGGGACCAGGATCCTTGGCAGCTTTGACTTCCTGCATCACGATGTGAAGGGCAAATGATTTGTCTGGGTTTGTTGGAGCATTGTGGTGGGAAAACTGGAGTGAGAGTGACTTTCCCTTACAAACTTGGGGAGGCGTCCAAGGCTCGAGAGCAGAGGACAGGCTTGCGTCAGAACACTGGGGAGTGGGGAGGGTCCACGCGATGGGGGCCTGTTGTCGGTTTTATGAGATGAGCCAGGAAAGACTGCCAGGCCCCGGGGGGATGAAGGCGTGAGCCATGCGGCTTTCTGGGCAGAGAGGGTGGGAAGAGCACGCGTGCTCAGAGACAGCGAGGAGGTCAGCGTGCCTGGGAATGGACAAGGCCAGAGCGGCCGGCTTGGGGGAGGTTGTTGTGACCACAGTAAGAGCGTCATCCTCTGCTCTGAATGAGCCCGGCAGCGTGGAGGGTTCTGAGCAGAGCACTGCGGCGTCCGACTTGCTGGGCTCCCTAACAAGCGCCTAGTGCGTGCCGGGCACTCTGCTGGCTGCCTGGTGGATACCAGGAGACTCATTTTGCAGGTAAGGTTTTCAGAGGTTGAGTGAGCAGCCCCACATCATGTGGCTGTCTGTGGCAGAGCTGGGCTCAGCCGTGTCCAGAACACCAGGATCACTGGCAGATTGTCCCACAGCAGGACTGGGAATCTGTATTTCATGAAAGCTCCAGAGATGACATTGAGGCTCTTACGGGAGCAGGAATAAGTCGTTCTTTTGCAAGTGCGATGTGCTGTATCTTCTTCCTCAGTGGATGCTTTAGCTTCCTCTGGTCTCGTGGTGGCCTTGCTGGACCCGTTAGAAGACTTTTGTTTTTAGGAGCAACTTTCGTTTCCTACGCTTTTTGCTTATGTGAGTTTTTGAAGATTTATAATTAAAAACTTACACAACTGTGTTGTGTTCAAATTTGTAAATCTGTGAATTGTGACTCTAGTAGGTAGGTAGTTCAGGAAATCAGCAGTTTGTCAGTTGCACAGTTGGTAAGACACCAAAGTCTTGGTGAAGCAGGACCGGTGTGCTCATTTCCCTGCTTCTGGAGAGCCAGGGGCTCAGGCGGAACTTAGGAATCTAAAGGGGAATTAAACGGAGTTTTGACTGCATCAGGTGTTTCTTTACTTTTCTACCCGATTTTGTCCTAAAGGTATGAGTGACTAGATAGGCTCAGCCTTTTCAGCCTAAATTCTCTTATCATACATGTGTTTTTAACTCTTCATTCATGAATAAGATGCTTTTGGTTGAAATCTGGATACAAATGTGTACATCAAATCTTTTCTTAGGTGCCAGCCAAGGTTTCGGAGCTCAACCCCAACGCAAAGGTATGGGGGACCCACGTGTTGCCTGTGGCAGCGAGTAGTGTGGCCGATGGCGTGAGCGCCGCGTGGGAGGACCGCGGCCCGCAGGGTGAGTGGGGCGGCGTGGCGGGGCCGTGCTACCCTCAAGTCCCTCCCCTGTGTCCGTCTGGGTCTGCGTTCGCGTTTGCGTCCCGGGTTGTGATGGTGCGCGGTACTTGAGAACCTGCAGGTCTTTTACTGTCCGGTGAAAGACGTCCAGTGACTACGACCGTTGATTTTGTTTAAGGAAAGTTCTTCTAACCCTGCCTTTTGGGGTGAAATTCCTAATTTTAGGATTGGATGCCAGCTGTGATGGTGACAAGAGCCACGAGGATGTGGCGGCACCGGACGCGCGGGAGTCGGAGCAGACAGACATGAGCACGCTGGCTCTGGATCCCTCGGAGTACGAGTCTGCTCCTGAAAGCAGCGAAGCGGGTAAAGCTCTTCTGTGGATCATTCTCACACAGGACGTGGGGCTTGTTTGTCTTTTTTCTCTCTAGCTTACTGACTCTTTGCCAAAACCATGTGCCTCTTGTTACCTCCAGTCGTTTCTACTTTAAACGCCCTCTCACGGGGAGGCAGAGATGAGAGGCCTGGTCAGGGACAGCACCGTGGGGAACGTGAGACCTGAGTAGTTCTGAAACTGGACCACGTTTACTAGGAGAATCAGAAGGTTGCAGTGTGGACGGGATGTTGGTGTTGGAATTGCGAGAGGGCGGTTTGGGCCGAGGGACCTGGACACGGGGCAGTGGCCATAGCAGTGGACGGGAAGCGAGTGGTGGGGAAAGGAGGTACGGGCCTGGCTGTGCAGCGTACCGGACAGATGTCTCTGGGAGTGTGGCTGCAGTGCTGGTGAGGTTGATGCCTCTGCCCTTTATCTTGTGGACAGGGTACTCTTGTTCCTGGCTCGCGGAGAGATTCTATGAGGAATGGTTGTTGGAATTTGTCATCTGTGAGGATGGTTATGTATTTGTTTTTTCTAGTGTGTTAATATGAATTACATTAATCAGTTTTCAAATGTTAAGCTAACCTTACGTTCCTGGGATAAACATCTGTGGATCATAATGCAAAATACACTCTTGATATATTGTTGGATTACTTTTACCAAAATTTTGCTTAGAATTTTTATACCTGTATTCATGAGGGAGACTGATCTCTGGTTTTCTTTTCAATGTATTTCCTCCTATTCAGTTTTTTTGGAAGAGGGTTATGTGTCCTTTCTTCCCTATGTGAGGAAGTGAAACAGCCATGTGGGCCTGGAGTTTTCTTTGTGGGAAAGTTTTCGACTACACTTTCTTTTTTCATACAGAATTACTCAGGGTATTTATTTCTTCTTGAGGGAGCTTTGGGTTTTGTATATCTTACAAAGATTTGGTCTGTCGGTCTATGTTGTGCAGTTGATTGCTCAGAGTTGCTCATGGTACTCTGCTACTAATCACTCAGTGTCTGTAGGGTCTGTGGTCACGGCGCCCCAATCGCCCCTGTTACTGGTAGTTGGTGTCTTCTATTTTCCGTCCATCAGTCCGGGTAGAAGTTTGTCAGTTTTATGGACCTTCTCAAAAATCCCTGTTTCATTTCATTGATTTTCTCAATTGTTTACTCTTTCCTATTTCATTGTTTTTTTCCTGATCTTTATGATATATTTCGTTTTGGTTTCTTTGGGTTTAATTTGCCCTTTTTTTAGTGTCTTAAGGTGGCTGCCAAGCTCACTGATGAGAGGCCTTTCTTATTTTCTAACATAGTCATTAGCATTACTAACGTCCCCATGAGCAGAATCTCCCAAATTGTGGTATGTTGTGTTGTCATTTTCACTGAGTTCAAAATACTTCCTAATTTCTTTTTCGGTTTTTTTCTTTGATCTATGGGTAGTTTAGAAGTATGTAATTTATTTTCCAAATATTTGGGGATTTTCCAGGGATCTTTCTTTTGTTGATTTCTAGTTTAATTCCATTGTTGTCGAAGAATATACTTGGTATGGCTTGAATCTCTTTAAACTTATTAAGACTTGTTTTATGACTTAAAATATGGATTATCTTATTAAATATTCCATTTGCACTTGAGAAGAATGTATTTTGTTGTTGTTATGGGGAGTGTTTTGTAAATGTTTACGAGGTCAGGTTGGGTGATAGTGTTGTTCAGGTTTACTCTCTTCTTTGTGATTTCTGCCTACTTGTATCAGCTGTTGACAGGTTTCTATTAATTTTTGCGTTTGTCTGGTTCTTTTAGTTTTATCAGTTTTGTTCTGTGTGTTTTGAAACGCTGTGTTCTCTTGATCGTTTGTCCTCTCTCGTTGTGAAATGACTGTCTTTATCTGCGGTAATATTCTTTGCTGAGTGTATTTTGTCTAGTGCTTATATTGGCAGCTTTCTTTTGTCTAGTTCTAGCATGGCACGTCTTCCATTCTTTCACTTTTTACTCTATTTGATACTGTATTAAATTTATATTTACTAAAGTAATTTTTATAGATAACATAACATTTGGGTCTTGCTATTTTTTTAATCAAACTTTTGATCTCTGTTTTCTAATTCAGGTTTTAGAATGTTAATATTTAGTGTGGTAATTGCTTTGGTTAGGTTTGAGTCTATCAACATGTTCTTTGTTTTAGAATAGTTTTAGACTTACAGAAAACTTGAGAAGATTGAATATATGGAGTTCCCATGTACCCTGCATCCGGTTTTTTCTGTTAGTCACATCTTACATTAATGGAAGACATTTGCCACAGGTACTGAGCCAGTCGGCAGCGGTACATTTTACGCATTGTCCTTTCTCTGTTGCGGGATCCCAGGTAGGATGCCACGCCACACTTAGTTGATGTGTCTCCTTAGGCTCTTCGTGGCTCTAACAGTGTCTCAGACTTTCCTTGTTTTTGATAATCCTGACACATAGTTTTGAGGAGTACGTTCAGGAGTACGGTCAAATATTTTGTAGGATACTCCCCTACTGGAATTTCACGCTTTTCTCGTCATGATACTAGTGCCAGGGGTTAGGGAGGAAAACCACGGAGGTAAAGCACTGTTGTTTTCACATCCTGTCAAGGGTGCATAGGGTCAGCGGGACTTATCCCTGCTGGGGTTGCCCCTGGCCACCTGGCGGAGGTAGCGTTTGTCAGGTTCTCAGCTGTGAGTTGCTCTTTCTGGCCCTTTCCACATTGTACTATTGGGGGGTGGTCCCCGCACAGCCCACGCTGGAGGAGCAGGCTTTCTGGTGCCTGCCATGCGGGCATAGAATCTGTGTCGATGGTTTGAAGTTCTGATGCACAGGAGATTTCTCTCTACTCCCTCATTTATTTACTTATTCAGCCGTTCATATCAGTGTGGACTCGAGCATATTTATTGTATATTTTGGGTTAGAATCCAGTACTACTTTATTTTGTTGCTCAGATTGTTCCGGCTTTGGCCATTTGACACTTGCCCCCCACACAGGGCTTCCTGTGGGGCTCTGGTGTGGTTTGGCTTCTTCCGGCTGCAGCCCTGGGATCGGGCATTTGTCCAGGGGGCCCTGGCTCCTCCCGGAGAGTGTCCTGGAACCCAGGCCCGGGCAGTGGCATGTTCTGTTTGCGTCTCCCCTCTCTTTTGTCCCCGTCTGCTTTCCTCTGGATCAGTCCTCTTCTCCATCGTTCTGTTGTTCTAGTGGTTTCTTTGGCATTTTTACTCCACTTCCTTAGCTAACGGGACTACCTCCGTGACGTTCTTTTCTGCTTCACGTGGAGCAGCATCAGGGCAGCGGCTGCCGTTCCTCTCACGTGCCGTTGGTGCTGTCGTCACGCACTCTACAGTTACTTACGTCATAGACTGACGGGACGTTGTTTCTATTTTTATTTAAAAGCCAGTTTTGTTTTTCTTTTTGAGACAGAGTATCACTCTGTTGCCCCGGCTAGAGTAAATGCCGTGGCGTCAGCCTGGCTCACAGCAACCTCACGCTCCTGGGCTTAAGTGATCCTGCTGCCTCAGCCTCCCGAGTAGCTGGGACTACAGGCATGCGCTACCGTGCCCGGCTGATTTTTTTCTATATATTTTTAGTTGGCCAATTAGTTTCTGTCTGTTTTTAGTAGAGATGGGATGTCGCTCTTGCTCAGGCTGGTCTCGAACTCTGGAGCTCGAACAATCCTCCCACCTCGGCCACCCAGAGCGCTAGGATTACAGGCATGAGCCACCACGCCCGGCCAAAAGCTAGTTGTTTTTTAAAGAGATTTGATTATAACAGGAGCAAAAGCGTATGTGTTTATCTGTGTAGTCCCTCTCTGTGGTGCTCTTTATTTCTGTGTACAGGTTTTTTCTGAGTCCAGGACTTCCCGTTTGTGACAGTACACTCTGTCACACGTCATTGAGCTGCTTGGTGGTGTCCCTGGGCCTCCTGATCCTTCACCATGTTAGGTTCTCATTTCTGTTTGATTTTGGAACGTTTCTTCAGGTTCAGCGGCCTTCTGTAATGTACCTATTGTTAATTTCATCCAATTTTTTTTTTTTTTTTTGAGGCAGAGTCTCACTGTGTTACCTGGGCTAGAGTGTCGTGGCATCAGCCTGGCTCACAGCAACCTCAAACTCCTGGGCTCAAGCGATCCTCCTGCCTCAGCCTCCCAAGTGGCTGGGACTACAGGCATGCTCCACCATGCCCAGCTAATTTTTTCTGTATATTTTTAGTTGGCCAATTAATTTCTTTCTATTTATAGTAGGGATGGGGTCTTGCTCTTGCTCAGGCTGGTTTCGAACTCCTGACTTTGAGCAGTCCGCCCACCTCGGCCTCCCAGAGTGCTAGGATTACAGGCGTGAGCCGCCGCGCCTGGCCATCCAATATTTTTCATATCAGACATTGTAGTTTACATCTCTAGAAGTTCTAATTGGGTTTTTTGTTATTTTTCGTGTCTGTACCTTTTTGAACATGTGCGGTCCAGCTGTGACAGCTGCTTCAGTGTCCTCGTCAGTTCACTGTAGCGTCTGTCGTCTGGGTCGTCCCTGTTGGTCGCACCGTGCGTGCACGGCAGTGTCTGGTGGGATGGAGTTTTACTTTGTTGGGTGCCTAATATTTCTGTATTTCTGTAAATACTTTGGATTTTGTCCTGGGATGCAGCTAAGTTACTTGAAAACCGTGTGCTCCTTTCGCATCTTGCTTTTAACATTCGTTAGGCACGAGTGGAGCAGTGCTCAGTGTGGGGCCAGTCATTCCCCACCACGCCTGATTTGCCACTTCCTGAGCCACACCTGGGACTTCCCTCCAGGCAGTGAGTGGGTCCATCCAGGGTCACCTCACTGGTGTCACGTCTCTCAGGGATCCAGGTCCTTTGTTGCCTGATGGTTCACATTTGGAAAACTCATTTCATTTATTTTACTCAGTTTTTTGGTGCAGGCTTATGGCCTGTGTCTGGCTACCTGCTCCCTCCCCTCTGGACTCCTGGGGCACCCAACTCACTGACTGCCAGGTCTCCGCCCCTCACCCTTGGGTCTTCCAGGCCGTGGCTGTCTCTCATGGCTGGGATGTTCCCCCTCAGTCTAAGGCAGGACGCTCTCACCTTGCGTGAGATGGCCTGGACAGTCCACCCCCCAGCAGAGTGCTTGGGGATAGCAATCTGTGCTGGCCGTGCCGTTTCCTCGCCTCCTGCTCCCTCGTGCGTGCAGGTCGTCCCCTGCACCACCTTGGGGCTGTCGTCTGTCTCTCGCAGGACTCCTTTGGCCAGGCCTGGGCTCTAGTCTCTCTTCTCACTGCCCGGCTCTGCTGCGTCAGGTCACAGCGGGGGACCCTTCTCTCTCCACCTGCCCCTTCTCCGTGTCTTCCTGACTCACCAGCCGCACGTCTGAGTGCTGTGCTTCCTCCTCGCGCTGCTGCCGGGGCCTTTTCCCGTCCTCTCGCCTGGCCCAGCACCACCTGTAACAGGAGTCCAAAGTGACGTTCCGTCCACCTGTCTGTACCATGGAACCAGGGAGACCCTTCCAGAATGTCACCCTGAATTGGTTTCCTGTGCACATGTTCAGGGTAAAACCCTAATGTTCTACCCGGTCTGGTTCCCACTCACTGGGCTCTGCGGCCTCGTCTCTCACTACGCTCGGTCCCTGCTCCTCTCGGCTGTGCCGGCCTCTGTGCCGTGGCTCCCCCGTGTCCTGCGTCCTGGGTCTTGGGTCACTTCCTTGGTGAGAGTTTCTTCAGAATTGTGCCAGCTGGTTCCTGGGAAGGGTCTGTCATCTGACCTCGTGCTAGCAGGGGCTGTGCCTTACTCAGGCTGCGTGCACGGTGCCCGCACAGCGCCTGGGCAGAGATGCTCAGCATGCAGCTGTCGGATGTGGGTGGAATGGATTTACAGGACGGCGCAGGAAAGGCCTAGATGATGGACGGCATCAGGTGTGTGTTCGGCTCTCAGTCTCACGCAGTCCCGAGGTTTTGTTTTCTTTTTGTCAGTGGGAGTGGGTTGTCTGACGCTGACGTGAGCTCTCTGTCCTTGTGTGTTCCGATGCCCCCACTGACTTCTAAGACGCAGGTGTCTCTTGTATGGCTGGCATGCCGTCTGTGCAACCTGAGATATACGTGTTAGTAGCGTGCCATGCTAGCGTGCATAGGAGCAAAGGGAAAACACTCAGTTTTAGCATTTCGTTGCCTTTCATCCCAGCATTATCAAAATGCCTGTTTGTGCAGCGTCCAGAGTGCGGCTCGGTCTTGTAGAGGGGAGGCCGCGGCGCTGGCATCTTCTCAGGCGAAGTTTCTTCTCGGACTTCAAACCAGCGTCTATGTCCTCTTAGGATCTGGTGTGTTTACTGCTCTCCGATGAGGTTTCTGTGACGCGACCGTTTCTTGTTGCTTTGACTGCCTGGAAATGCAAAGGCAGATTTGAGCCCCCGATGCAGAAACTGGTCCTTGTGGCTGGTGCGTTTATGATCCCAGCCTTGGCTTTTTGCCTGCATTTATCTTTTTCTTGTTGTAGTTTTTCCCTTTGCATTTCATTATTGTTTAGTGCCTGTGTTCTTGCAGGTCACCCGAAAATCCTTTCTGAAGTGAGGCAAGGCAGTAACCTGAGCTTATACTCTCTATTTTGTGATAAAGGCTCCTGCTAAACTTTGCTAATGAACCACAAATTATTTTTCTAAGATGTGTTGCTTGTGGCTAGAGGGTAAAAGGGGGGATTTGGTTTTGTTTTGTTTTTTGCTTGATTTACTTTTTTAGTGGGTAAAATGCATTTTTCTTATTCTCTATACACTTATGTAGCTGTGTTAATATATACATTGAAAACACTAGAATTGTACTGAATTCTCTGCATGGTGAATTTTAAGCCATTTTCCTGAATTGATCATTACTTTTATGTAGCAGGAAATGAGTCTCAACCAGAAAGCCAGGAAGACCCCCGAGAAGTACTTAAGAAAACATTGGAATTCTGCTTGTCTAGGTAAGGCCGGTAGTGATTTTTCTAGTACCTAATATCTATGTTGTGCACTGGTTGTTATTTACAAACGTGACATTTTATGAAGCAGTGTATATCTGTTATCTGTGTGCATTTTTTAAATAAGAAATTTAGGATACTAAGTGATAACTACCTTTTGATATGTTGGAGAACTGGACATGATCCTTACATCCATGGCCCCCGAAGGCTGGGCCCACAGATCCACTCTGACGACCGTTTTCCCGGCTGGTTTGAGAGGCAGGTTCCTGGGCCCACCCCGAGCTCCCCGCATCCTCCTCTCTGGGGGCGGGGCCTCACAGTCTTCAACCTCACTAAAGTCTGAGAACAAATCACCTACACTGTCTCTGAAAATGCGCCAAATACTGTAATGACACATTGTTTTCTTTATATAGCACTCATATTTTTAGGCTTTTCTGTGAGTAATACTTTTCTTTGGCGGACTCTTTAAAGTTCAAATGGCAGAAACTGGACACATAGGAAGACGGGATTGGGCTAAGTGTAATTTCCTCTGAGAGTGACAACAGCTCACTGGCCATGTACAGGGCTTTCTCTCAGTGATGGTGATCTCTCGGGTGTTTCCTCTGGGGCCCTGCAGATCCCACACAGGTGTGTGGTGAGGACCCCCCGTCCGTGCCATCACACAGCGGGGCCTGGTGTATTGTGTCCTGGCGTGGCAGACACGGACATGCTGCGGCAGAAGCTGAAAACCCAGCTCCACACTCTCCCTCGTCATCCAGCAGGCAGCCCCTGAGATGAGGGCAGCGTGGGCTCCTCACACCGTCAGTGAGTGCCACGACTGCCATGGACCCCCACGGGGGGGGCGTCTGAGAAGAGGTCCTATGAACCCCCTGGTTATGTTTAGTTTTGGGGCCTTGTTCACTACGTTAATACATTGTCTTTGAGAATTCACAAGGAACAGTTATCTTTGGCCAAAACCCCAGGAAAGAGCTCATCGGGTGAAACTGCTGGTTATTCCTGGTGCATCTTTTGACGCGGCGGGTCGAGTGGCTGGCTCTTTCCTTCTTTTTAATTCTGGCTGCAGCTTCTCTAGCAAGTGTCCAGACTCCAGCGTGCGTCTCGGGAATGGCCTGTTCATGCACTCCTTACCTTTCTTGTTTATTTAGCTGGGTTTCCTTAGAAAATTATGTGTGTTCTTAATAAGCTGCTCAAGTGCTTTTTAGAACAAAACTAAGCTGTAAATAACTACATCCTGGAATTATCTGCTCATTAGTTTTAATTGCATAAAATACAGTATACTTTATACATTTGCTCTCTTGCCTCTCCAAGACAGACACTCTGAGAAACATTACCTAAGGCCAGAGAGGTGGCAAGTAACAGAAGCAATTTGGGCTGTGCTCTAACTCCAAAGCTGTGCCACTCTGCACCCGCACTCTTGTGAAACGGGTATTGCTGTAGATGAAACTTCCTGTTAAAAAATTCTCATTAAAAGAGATTGTTTTCTTTCAACAGGGAGAATCTTGCTAGTGATATGTATCTTATATCACAGATGGACAGCGATCAGTACGTGCCAATTAAGACAGTAGCTAACCTTGACCACATCAAGAAACTCAGTACCGATGTGGATTTGATTGTTGAAGTGCTAAGATGTAAGTAAATGACAACCTTAAGTGAGTAAGACTCGCCTTCACAGTGTCTGTCCTAGCACATGAACCTGCAAATCCATAGACCCCGAGTGCTCAGGTGCTTGGTGGCGAGTCGCTCCCTTCCCTGCTTTCCCGCTCCCTCCTGGCCAGTCCCGGCAGTGGTGGTGGCCGGCTGACCCCATCTTGAAGCCTCACACAGGTCTGGGGTCCTCCGAGGCAGAAAAGAATCTTTGTGGTGGACATTTTTCAGGCAGCTGTTAGATTCGTGAAAAACAAAACAGGAGTGACCGTATTTTTGGTTAAAGGAAAATACATTTTGATTATATTTTTGCCACTAAAGACATTTCTTTCAAATTTCCACTTTCTGCTTAAGTTTTGATGAAATATGATTGCATTTTTCCTTAAAAGGATATTGTGAATGAAGTTGTTTCTTTGAAATTGGGCAACATCAAACGAATGTCTAGAAGTTGCGTTAGAGACCTGCAGGATTTCAGGGGACGTGGACCTCTGCCTCTCTGGTCGGAGTCGAGGTTGGTCTGTGTCCTGGCAGGTTTAGGCCTCTACAGCCTTTCTGTGTTGTTTCTTTTTGGAAAGAAGGAAACCGCTTTACTGAGGTGTAACTGACACCAGGTGTGCACATTCGAGGCCACAGTGAGTGTGGACATGGGGGACGCGGCCCGTGGACACTTCCCCAGCCCTTTGTGGGCTCCCCCCTGGGAGACTGCACTGTGGATTCCTTCGCTATTAAATGTGGGATATGTTGGATTTCTCTTTAAATTGGGTTGTTTTTACTTACAGAAATTCACTTTTTATACGAGGCCCCAAGTACAGGTGAGTCATTGCTGTGGTTTCTTTCCCTGGAGCCGGGGTGGCGCTGTGCCCCCGCTGCTCACCTGCGTGGTTTGGAAGATGAGACAGTGCTGTGCCCGATGTAAAGCTCACTGCCCTCACTGCCGTGACTTCCCTGCTCACACACGTGCAGGAGCGTGTCACGGTGTCCCTGGCTCAGCTGCACTGGTGACAGGCGGTGTGGGTGCTTCTCTCCTCGTGTGGATTTGGCTTAACAATAGTACAGAAAGGTGGAGATCTTACCTTAGAACTTAGTTGGATTTTCTGTTCACAGATAGGTGTTGTCTTCTGTTTTTCTGCCTAGACAGCTGCCGTAGGTTATTGAACTGTAGAGGGAGGGGGCAGGGAAACCGCACACTTCTGAGAGCTGCACACGAGAGGTCGTGCTTTCCGGAGTTCCGTGTCTCGCAGAACCCCATTACCCGTGTCTGTGGAGCTGGGCTGCGTTTTCCAAAGACCAGCAGCTTTCTTGTCTGTGTCTGTACTTACTCTGTAAAAAGTCTTTTCGGTTATTATCAAGAATCCCAGATTGAGTTATTCATTTCAGTCACGTGTTGCAGACGCTTTGCTGCCCCAGCTGAGTCTTGCTGGCCGGGGGTCCTTCGTGCAGATGGGCAGGGCCTGCGGCCACTCCGTGCAGGTGCTCGTGGGAGCCGGCCTGCTCATGCATGGTCCCCGAACAGCCTCCTTGCTCCTCCCAGCCCCACCCAGTCCCACCCGCCCTCTCTAGGACTGTACTTCTGGATGGACCGCTCTTGAATCGTTACCTTGTATCCATTTCTGTTTGGCTCTTCAGTGTCTCATTGTCTTTTTTCAGTCAGTTTTTGGACAGAGAGAAACGTGCATCTGCAGTTACCTGTGCAGTCAGAATACAGTTAGCACGTTTGTTATAATTCTGAAGAGGATGCCATAAATGAGGCTCCATGAGTAAAGTCCTCGTCTTATGTTTAAATCTTATCCCCAAAATACCTAGCAGAGAATCAGACACAGTAGACACTTGATGAGTATTTTAATTTGAATACTGCAACTCCAGTGTTGATTCAGTTGTATGAATCACATTTCTAGAATATTTTGTATCTTAACGTACATATAATGTACGTCACAGTGTATCTGACTCAAGTGCTTTGTTTTTACGCTTAAAATCATTGAAACAAGTGAACGAGGCCTACATTTTTCAACAAGAGTAAATTTTAAAATAATGTTGATAAAAACATTTCTAAATATGTGCAAGATGATACCGTATATGTAAAGTTTGGGTATGTGTAAAACTGAAGTATGTGTTTTTAATGGATTCAGAGGTACATGGTAATAGTATAAAAACATGTATGGGTCTTGCTCTGTCACCCAGGCTGGAGTACAGTGGTGTGATCACAGTTCACTGCAGCCTCCAACTCCTGGGCTCAAGCAATCCTCCTTCCTCAGCCTCCCAGTTAGCTGGGACTACAGGTGTGCACCACGACGCCCAGTTAATTTTTTCTGTTTTTAGGACAGATAGGGTCTCGCTCTTGCTCACGCTGGTCTCGAACTCTTGGCCTCAAGTGATCCTCTTGCCTTGGCCTCCTAGAGTGCTAGGATTACGGGCGTGGCCCGGCCTAGACTAGTAAAAGTTTTGACAGTTTGCTCTTTGTTTACAGGTTTCTTTAGTAACATGGTGTAACATATTCCATGGAAGTATCATATTTTAATACTTTTTTACCATTGATTTTTTTTCTCTTCGTAGCTTTACCTTTAGTCCAAGTGGATGAGAAGGGAGAAAAAGTGCGGCCCAATCAAAACCGCTGCATCGTGATTCTGCGTGAAATATCTGAGTCTACCCCTGTGGAAGTGAGTGATTGCTCTGAGGGCACGTGGCCGTTTTCCTGAGGGTCTTTGTTGGCTGTGATTTTTTTTTTTACTTCCGTACTTTTTGGAGGGTGTGTTTTTAAGAATAAGTTGTTACAGTTGCACTGCTTTCCCGGATTTGCACTCTTGAGTAGTTACCATGTGACTCAGTCGTAGGAGGGAGCTGTTCTCAAACCTTGGTCACAGGACTACTTCACACACTTCACATCAGAAAGACAGGATTTGTGCATTTCCGTATTTAGAAATTGCAAAAAAGTCAAACATTTGTTTGTTTAGAAATAAGAATCGTGAACCCACAAGTTGAGATAAAGAGCACTTTTGTGATGCATAACTTTTCAGAACATGTTGTGTGGTAGCGCAGGTGTCGTGAGGAACCCCTGAGCACCGGTGTGCTGCCAGGGGCCCGGCCGGCGTGCCCACTCTCACTCACCAAGGACTTTGCACTGTCAGCACACACATCTTCAGAGTAAAAAAGGCATAATTCTTTCTGTGAAAATGAGGCCTGGAGATCATCCTTAGAGAACCAGTAGCTTGGGCAGTAACTTTAGGGAACCACAGTGCTTGATAGTTTGAGAATAGTGGAAAGCAACCTGCTGCTGCGTGTTGCTGTGAGTCTGTGACTCGTCCAAATGCTCCAACTGAGCCGCGCCATGTCGTGAACAACTGGCGTGTGCGCCTTGAGGTGAGGGAGCGAAGTCTTCGTCCAGAGGGCTGGGGACTCGGCGCCTCTCCCTCCCGGCTCGGCATCTGCCTGCCTAGGGCACTACCGCCGGACTCAGAAAGCCCAGTGTCATTGTCACCGCGTGTGTCACCCGATCTAAGCCTCAGTCACTCGCGCCGCATGTCTGCAGACGCCCTCCCTGCAGAGGAAGCAGGCGTTTCTATCCGTGCTCCCAGGGTTTGGCTTTTCAGTCCCAGCGGGTCAGTGCGTGAGGGTCTTTACTGAAGTGTGACAGGTGAGGAGTCCAGCCAAGTCTCATGCCTCGAGTAATCGGAATTGTACTCTACCAGATATTTTTGTATTCTTACAAGTCTCTTGAGCTTTGTTTAGAAATGCAGTTCAGTTACTTGGAACCACTTGACCCTTAAGGGGTGTTTGTCAGGTGGGATCAGAGCAGCCTTTCCTCTGGGGCTCGTCTCTACCTCTGCCGGGGCAGTGCCCCCCCCCCCCGCCCGCTCCCAGTGCTCTGCAGTGCCCCGTGGCAGGAGGGAGACGAGCCTCCCTCCTGGCGAGTTTGCTGTGGGCTGTCGTTCCCCTGCCTCAGGCCGGGGGCCTGGAGAGGCCCTTTGTAGCTTCCCATGCCGACTGTGCACCCCGGAGACTCCAGGCGTGGACTGGGCACCTGCGGGGCTCACCCTGTTCACGTCCCTCTCCCCGGGGGTCGGGTTCCTGCACTGCCTCGTGTCCGGTGTCTCAAAGCCGACCTCTTGTTTTTAATTGTGTCATCTGGGAGGGTAAATCTAGTTCATCTTGGCCAGAAGCAAAAATCCAGGCAATTATTTTTATTTCTTAAATTACTTTTTTAAAAAGTTATATAGTTATCGGCCTAGTGGTAAAATGGTGTGATGTTTTTCACATTAATTTAGCTTGATGGTGTTTTAGTAGAGAAAGCTGCCAGTAAGTTGTGTGTTTTCCATGGCATTGTGATTCTAACGCTGGGAGCCCCACTGTACCCTTCAGCCTTTTTAGAAACAGGTTTACTAGGCATCATGGTGTGCTGGACTTAATCTTTAAGGATAGATCCTGAAGAGGATGCATTTAAAAAAAATTTTGGTGAGAACAAAAAGTGGCATAGTTGAGAACTGATTTCTAACATTTCTATTTCCTGTAGGAAGTAGAAGCACTATTTAAAGGAGATAATTTACCGAAATTTATAAACTGTGAATTTGCCTATAACGATAATTGGTTTATCACATTTGAGACAGAAGCTGACGCACAACAGGTACGTTCTCCCACCACCCCGTCCAGTGCGTGGTTTGCCGGGATTTGTGATGTTAGCACGTGCTGGGACTGCAGGCATCGACATCCCGTCACATCCCGGTGTTAAGTCTGAATGTAGAGTGCAGAGAATACCAAGCTGAGGGAGCTCAAATGGGCGTGTTTGTGTAGACAGCTTTCGTAACAACAGAAAAAGCATGTGACACATTCCTAAGGATATGGTGAGCCGAGCAGCCCAAGAAAGTCAGTTCTGCTCTTACGTCCGGGCGAAGGAACGGTTTGCAGTTTGCAGAGTGTTTGGGGGAGATTTGAGCCTAACCACAGTCCTTCAGTGAGCATCATTGCGTGTCACGAGATGCTGTTGCGGGGATAGAGAAGTAAGCTCTCCGAGGAGACGTGGGAGTTAAGGTCCTTTTCTTGCCTTTAACGGGAACATCTTGTTTGAGGGAAACAACACGCGTGAAGGAATGCCACCGTGCTGTCCTGTGTCGAGTGGCGTAAATGCCATCAGGGATTCAGAGAGGAGAACACACAAAGCTGAAAGGTGGGGTTGAATTGCACAGAAGGGAAGGAGCACAGTGAGACGTAAGACTCTCCTGTCTGTGGAGCAGAGCGAGCTCTGCTGGCCTGGCCCAGGGGGTGGCATGCGGCGCATGGAGCCTTCAGAGCAAGGTGTAGGGTTAATGGACGTGTAATTTGGAGAAGAACAAGGAGATACATAAATAGCGACTTTCTGATACTACGGTCCTAATCTCCCTTCTTGTCTAGCGTTTCCCGATTTGAAATTGGGATTAATAGTAAGAACTCAGTATTCATCGTTTTCCCTAGGTTGGGATCCTCTCAGCCTGTGGACTTTGGGAGACTTTTATGGTATCTATTAATACTTAAAAAATTGCGTACAAATCTTGTTTATGAAAATTTTGGATAGAGGTTCCGTAGCTCCTAATGAGGTTATTTTAAGGAATGTGTGACCCAGGGGGCCAGTCACTCTCCTAGGTCCTCTTCACCGCATCTTCATTACATGGTTGGTTATGTGAGCCATTGGATTAGCTGTCAATTCATCTATCTTACGGGGTTAACAGAATGGAATCATCTACTTATTTTGCCCTCAGGCTTACAAATACCTTCGAGAAGAAGTCAAAACTTTTCAAGGAAAGCCAATTAAGGTAAGCAAGACCATTGGTTATACATTCTTTATTTGCAAATTGATGTTTTTAAGTTACTCTAATAGAAACGTAAATATTTTCACACAGGCACGGATAAAAGCAAAGGCAATAGCTATAAACACATTTTTGCCAAAGAATGGATTCCGACCTCTGGACATGAGCCTCTACATGCAGCAGCGCTACACGGCGTCCTTCTACTTACCTCCGGTGTACAGCCCCCAGCAGCAGTTCCCCCTGTACGGCCTGGTCGCGCCCCAGGCCTGGTCAGCCGCGCACAGCTATCTCGACCCCCCCTTGGTGAGTCCCGTCTCTACCAGGAGTTCACCTAACAGAGGTGTCTGTTGCAGACGCCGTGCTGGGTGCTTTCGAGGGTTAAATTTCTAGTCCAGGGAACAGACCTGTATGTCATGCAGTGGATTTTAAACTGAGGTGGGAACTCAGCCCGGAGCTGTGTGCGTGACAACTTTGTAGGGCTGCGATGGCCGTCCCCGCCCAGCTGCCGCCCCCTGCTAGGAAGACACAGCGTGCCGAGGTGCAGGGGAGACGCGAGAGGTTCAGAGAAAGAGGTGCTCTAACGGGCTCGTGCTGTCTAGGGCAAGCGGCAGAAGTGATGTCTCACAGGCTTTGTCTTACTTTTCACCAGCCTTACCCGTTGGCAAGATCAGTCTCTACAGATTTTGGCCTTTGTTGGGGCCTGTGGTTAGAATTCATTAATTTGTAGTGGCTCCAGTCATTTTTTTCCATCTGGGCTGCCGCAGGTGCCAGGTGAGTCCTGGTTGGGAATTCGAAGGAGTTTGACAGAGTGGGATGCAGGAGGGGGCTGACGCAGGGTCCTCGTGGTGCAGGCCTGGGCTCAGAGGAGAAGATGGGCCTGTGGGTTGCAGCGTGCGTGAGGCGGCCGTGCAGGCTGGTTGGAGTAAGAGCCACGGAAGGTGGAATGCGCCTAAGGTCATGGTCAGAAAGCTGGAACTGAGTTAGTACCTTTGATGAGGGTTTGTGTTCCGGGTGTGGCTGCAGACCTAGTCAGGGAATGACTGGGCGGTGCTCTGGGTCAGGTGGCCGGGAGCCATCCTCATCGCACGGGCGTCACCACCAACAGGCAGAAAAGGGGCTGGAGTGGAAGAGAGAAACTCAGAAAAGTGCTGATTCAGCCTGGATTGCTGGTGCCTCTTGTGCACTGGAGAGTGGAGAGAACTGTCCTTGGAGAAACTCAGGCTGGAACAGACAAAATCCTTGAAACAGGTGACAGTTGCAAAAACAGACATTTTTAAACCTGTGATTAGAGAGCTTATCAGGTGTTGTGTCCTCGTCTTGAGTTTATCAGAAAGGATCAAAGAGAATTTTCGTGAGAACGAACAACAGATGCAGCAGCAGGCAGATTGGGCTGTGTACATCGTGCTGAAGCCTGGCCTGGACAGGGAGCTGGGGCAGGCTGGCGACAACCTGCAGGCTCTGGACAGGGAGCTGGGGCAGGCTAGTGACAACCTGCTGGCTCGGGACTGTCCTGAAGCATGTTGGCTTTCACCTTGTGGCTTGTGGGAAGTCATCTGAGGTTTCTGAGCAGGGAAATGAAGTCATACTCCACTTAAAAAATAGCTCCCATGGCCCTGTGAGGGACAGGCCGGGACAGAGAGACATTTTAGGAGAGATTCTCAGCGGGTCTGTGACTGTCCCCTGAAGTCTGGGACAATTGCAATAAAAGAACACTTGGCATGCAAGTGGCTAAAATCAGCATTATTTCTGTCTCTTTTGAGTGAATCCTACTGGTAAGAAAGTATACTGCTTTTTTGCAGTGTTTTCCACTGTGAAAGTGCACCTGCAGCTGTGTAGTTCCTTTCCCCAAGAACACATGGCGGGAGCACCTTAGAGAGCGTCACTGGGCACAGGCTTGCTGCTCAGTGGTCTCCCCAGCCCTGCGGTGCCAGCTCGCCCTGCGCGGTTCTGCAGTCAGCCGCTCCGCCCGCTGCTGTGGTCACACTTGTCCCGCGTGGACGGGCCCTCCTGGCATTGCCCATTTAGGTCGCTGTGTGCAACGGCTGCTGGGCCTGGCAGGGTCTGGCTGCCACCTGTGCTGACTCCCATTGGAGCCAAAGTGAGATGGGGTCTGTCCCCAGCAAGTTAGGGTCTTAAGTCATTGTGTTAGTAACCGGTTCTGTGTTTCATGTAACCAATTTTATTTTTTAACTCTTGAGCAAAATTACCCAAATACCAGAGAGTTCTCTGTGTAAAATCATGTATGTGAACTAATTAGTCTTTATTAGTCTAAAGTGATTTATAATTTGTGAAGTCTGAGTCTAACTGAATAGCTCTTCCGGTGTGATGTATTTTTAAATAGTCTGATTCTTGCAGACTAGAGTTTCTCAAGTTGTAAACTGAAGACTCTAACAAAGTTTTCAGTGTTTCCCTTTTGTTGCATTGATTTTTGTCGTAAGTCGGGATGTTTTTATTGTGGGCCTAAGCTGTCTCTAACACTCCTTTTCTATTATAGCTTCCAGTTAGCTCTCGTTAAAGCGTGTTACTTGCTTTTTTCTTTCCTGTTTCTTTGCCCTTTCTTTCCATGAAGGAGGACCTATGTGTCTCTCTGTGACCTCAGTGAATCATGGGGTCAGGGAATTGGGGGCCACCCGTCCAGAAGCCAGAGAGCGTGATCTCTCTCTTCCCTTTTCCTTTCAAAAAACTTTTTCCACACCAAGTTTTATCTTTTGTATGTGTCTAGATTTGAAAAATAGTTGGCTAATGTTGAAAATTTCGTGCTTAATATTTTTAACTTTTTACTATCATATATGCTCATTAGGGTTATATGCTCTGTGTAGCCCCTTCTAATTGTCTTCTGAATCTTATGTCAGTATATCCGAATGCCACGTGTCACCTCAAACTGACTTGGGGAATAATTATTTGTGGTCTGAAAATACCCTGCTCTTCAGAGCAGGACGTGCGCGGAGGCAGAGGTTAGACAGCCCTCGCCGGCTGTGATAGGCAGTGAGCCACCTGAGTCTCAGCAGGTCTGGACGTGGTCCTGGGGTTGAACTTGAATGAACTGTGTTGAAGTCATCAGGAATAAAGAAGCGTGTGCCTCTTCCCAGGAATGGGGAGATGTCATGCGTGAGCACGAGAGTGAGGGTTTGGGCTTTTCCAGACAATGTGTTGAGGGTCACATCTCCCGTGTTCAGGAACGCTCGTTATCTTGAGCGAGTTTCTTCTCTCTCTTACTGTCAGCTTCTACACATGTGAATCGTCTTCCTCAATGATTGTTGTGAGGATTGACTGACAGGGTGCAGAAAAGGTCCTGAGCGCAGCCGGGCCGTTGCTGAGTGCTCAGTAAACACCACCCGTCAGTGATAACCGCATGACATGCCTTCTCAACCTATGATTATTTCCTAAGTGTAACGTGGGGCATACCCTCTCCTTAAGACCAAGAAATGACCTCGGTTGCCACAGATATGATAGAGCTAGCCAATTTGAAGCCAGTTTCATGGTTTGTTTACTTTTTTTTTTTTTTTAATGAATCTAGGTAACTCCATTTCCAAATACTGGATTTATAAATGGGTTTACGTCTCCGACGTTCAAACCTGCAGCGTCTCCGCTGACTTCGCTCAGACAGTATCCTCCCAGAAGCAGGCAAGTGCCCCGAGAGATCACGTGTGAGCTGCGCGCCGCCCCGTTGCAGGCCTGTGATGAGAGATGTGTTTGGCACTGGACTCGCACACCAGAGCAGACCACCCGAAGCACACCACTGCATTCTGTAAAGACTAAACACCGAGATCTGCCGTGGCTGCCTGCGTGGGCTCTTGGAGCGATGCATGTGCCGTGTGTGCCTGCTTTTTAATCTGGCCCTGGACTTCAACACAGAGAAGCTGGGCCTCAGCACCTTATCAATAGATTTGCATTGTCCTGAATGTTATGTGTTAACCTTTGCTGAGTAACGTTTGTATATTTTAGTAAATAGAAAACAGCTTTTAGCTTAGATATTCCACATTAGCATGCTCATTTTGTGATGCCTGGATTGTTTTGTAATTGAGCATATGCAAACGTTTCATTTACAGGAATCCTAGTAAATCTCATCTGCGCCACACGATTCCTAGTGCAGAAAGAGGACCGGGGTTATTAGAAAGCCCTTCAATATTTAACTTCACTGCGGATCGACTAATTAACGGTGTCCGGAGCCCACAGACGAGGCAAGCCGGTCAAACCAGAGTGCGGGTGCAGAACCCTTCCACGTACGCCAAGAGAGAGGTTGGCACTGGGCGCGTGGAGCCCAGCAGCCTCGAATCCTCGCCCGGTTTAGGGCGGGGAAGGTGAGTTGCTGGGCAGGTTTACGTACCTGTCATAAACTGTCGATATTTTTTGAATCCTTTAATTTAGCTGTGTTTTATAACTGTTTGCAAATATATCGCAGAAAACCTAATTGAAGTCTATAAACGTGAACGGTTTACATAATTGCTGTGAGGGGTCACTTTTAGAGCAGGGACATTATTTAATGAGAACTGTAGGTGGAATCACACAGTTTCAGGTCACGGTCATCGTTCGTGGCAGATTTGGAGTTCGGTGTCCAGCTTCTGTGTGTCTGCAGCCTCCCTGGCGGTGTCAATGGCCCCGAAGTCCCTCACTGTCCCTTGCACCTGCCTCTGGCCATGGCCCTGTGTGGCGGCCTGTGCCGCGAGGTGCAGCGGACGGCCAGGAGGCAGCAGCCAGGCGGAGTGGCGTCTCAATCCCACTCCTGCTGAATTTGTTTGGAATAGAAGTTGTTGCTGTGCAGCGAGGCCTGTCTGCCACACGCTCTCATCCTCGGGGAAACAGTCTGACACCCCTGGCGTCTTCCAGCATCACCTGGGGTCCCTACTGGGCCTCTGACGCGGCTTGCGCTCTCTCGCTCTGATGTGCCTTCTGGCACCTGTACCTCTGCTTGGCGAGGCTGGACAACGGGCGCGGGCTGCAGGCGAGTCCTGCTCGTCTTCTCTGTGGCCTCCCTCTGACGAGGAATGAGAGCAGCTCAACCTCCCTGAGCTCTGGCTTGTCCTTGACCCAGCATGAAAAACGTGAAGGAAGATCTTTCTGAGTTTTCCTTGTGTGAGGTGTGTAGCACAGTGTTGGACATCCAGAAGCTCCAAAAGTGTCAGTTCTTCTTCCTTCCTGGTGCAGGGTGAGAGTTAAATGTAAGAGGAACCCAGGAACAGCCAGTTGGCATTTGGGAAGCCCTTGCTGGAGCATGAGGTGCTGACCTCCGGCCCTGGTGAAGACAGCCCAGCTGTCTCACAGAGCACGTGGCAGGGGCAGTTCCACGGGGGCTGCAGGTGGAAAAGGCAGGAGACACAGCCTGCAGAGTCCGGGACTGCAGGGAGCAGCTCCACACCCAGGCCTGCGGAGCTGGGGCTCAGACCTCTAGGGACAGGGCCTTGCCCCGCCAGGGCTGCAGGAAGGTGTGGATGGGAGGGCACGCCCCGCTAGCAAAAGCCTGACAGGAAGTTTCCTGGCAGAAGCAGCTGGGGTTTGTAGGACTCCGGCCACGTCACAGAGCAGCATGAAAAGGTGGGTTTGGGGCTGAGAAGCAGTGTCTTGTTAGCCAGCATGACCCACCGTTGTGTGTCCTTCAACACGCAGCAATAGCAAGTGTGTGCTTTGGCCTGACAGATGCAGACTTTGTACACATGGGGAGCACCCTCCCCATCTCCTCAACAAGAGAAGATCACTGTCCTCCCACCTGAGTAATCTGAAACGTTAAGGGCCGCTTACAGCCAGTGCAGCAGGAGAGCGAGCGGTTCGGTTCCCGTCCGCCTGCGTGTGCTTCCCATCCGCAGGGCTCTGCAGCAGGAGGGCGACCCAAACCGCACCGGCACGCCCCTCACCTCCCCTCTCCTCCCCTTCTGGGAGGGTTTCTCTTGTTTCCCACTGACATTTTCTACTGAACAGAGGCACTAAGAGGCCCCGGAGGACCCTCTAGGGCCCAGGCCTGCTTCTCCACCCTGCGCATGGCAGGTGCGTTGCCCTGGCCAGGTGCAGTGGAGCGAGGGGCACAGGTGCCGGGTGGCCATGTCTGCCTCAGTGGAACCACAGTGGTCGCCCCGGGAAAGCATTCCGCTTCGGGTCCAGGGCATTCCAGTCACCACATTCGGAGTTGTGGGTGTCACGGCGATCATTCCTCCACTGTGGGGCCATGCTGGGCCCATTCTGTCCCGTGAGTGGGACACACCCCTGGCCCTGTCACAGTCCTGGCCTGCGCTGTGAGCGGTGGGTTTCCAGGGCTGGTGTGGTGTGGTGGTGTGGAGCGCTCAGGTCACTGGGGTGGTGTGGGTTGGACCGGGACAGGCAGGTGCGGCCCCCGTGGTCGGGTCTGTGGCGAGGCTGCCCTGGGCAGGGCCTGTGCAGAGTCTCTGCTCTGAATCTGAGTGTGGACACCAGGGTTGGCACTCTCCCCATGGTTCCAGGTGCTCCTGATGGAGCAGTGCGGGCCGTCGTGTGGCATCCGCAGTCCAGGTCCAGGACGTGCCAGGTCAGGCTTCCCGTGAGGCTGTAGGGTGGTTGTGGTGAGGATGCCTGGCGGTGCAGGGCCGAGCCACCTGTTCCTGCAGGAGGGAGGTGTGCTGGGCCACGTGCTTCTGCCACACAGCTTCGTGTGCTGTGCTGGGTGGGTGGCTTGAGTCCGTGGTCACTGCGTGTCCCATCATCAGGCCCGCAGCCTCTGCCAGGGCCCAGCAGAAAGCCAGGAGCTACTGTGGGGTGATTGCTGGAGACAGCTGGCTCTGCCCCAGAATCCCACACGTGTGTGTTGTGCTCTGGGGGGCCAGCCAGAGGGCCACTGAGCACCTTTGCCTGGCACAGAAGTGGAGAGGGGCCTAAGCTTCTGTTTCAATTAGTTGTGTTGTCTTAGGCAGGACTACTTTTGGTTTTCTGTCAATAAAGAAATGCGTCAAGATCATCTCTAAACTCCTTTCCAGCTTATGTAATTCAAGGCCCTTGGAGAGTCTATGCATTCACTTGAAATGATAAAGAAATAAAAACAAAGTTATACGTTGAAATCAATGTGTGACTTGTTTGCACCACTCAAACCCGTCTAGGACCAGTGGAAATGTCGTGGCCTCTTAAGTCCTCTCAGGGCCCGACGCGGAGTTGCCTCTTCACACGTGTGTTTGTGCTGCTCCGCACTGCAGTGTGCGGCCCTCCTTGCTGCCTGCAGAGGCTCTGGTTTTGAAAACAGAAATGCAGCACACGGTTCCGGAGGCTGGCGAGTGGGGCACACAGAGCTCGGGAGGTCAGAGGTCCTCAGGTGGCTCCCACCGTGCGTGGCATACGACAGCAGTAGAGGCTGGGGCTGGGGCCAGGGAACCAGGTCCTTTGGGGCCTTTCAGATTCTGCTGATAAACAAACACACGCTCGATAAATTCTCACTCACCGTCTTAGCAACTCGCCCGTGTAGTTCAGTATCAGATTTTATACATCTCGTCGTCCCAGCTGGACAGATACGCACGCGTCCGTATCTTAGCAAAAATTTTAAGTGGCCACTAGCTGAGTTCTTCTAATAAATGTTTTTCTTTTATTTACCTGTGTAGACATCAGGGTTAGTCCTTTCCTATAAACCTTCTGTTGTTCTTACTATATATAGTCCTTCACTAGAGACCTTCTGTTCTTCTTAAGGTTGGGATTTCAGAACCAAAAGTCATTTTTCACAGATGACAAAGTAATAAAGACTTCACTGATGCGTGCTTTGAATATGTGAGCACAAACATGCTCAGTGGAAAATTTTCCAGTTGGAGAAAAGTAACAGTGTTTTCCTTACCATTCCTCTAGGAAAAACTCCTTTGGCTATCGGAAGAAAAGAGAGGAGAAGTTTACAGTGAGTATACAAAGCATATGTCATCTTTACAAGACATTTAAGTCTAATTTATACCAAACAAATATAAGAGTTAATTAAACGGGTTGAGGGTGAGACGTGAGAAGGAGCCTTTCAGAAGACTTTCTTTTTTAACTTGGAATCTGTTAAGTAATAACTGACATTTTTTATATAGCTGAGGGAGGAGGAGATGGTGGAGGTTTGGAAGTATCGTTGCCGACTTGTGTGCTGAGTGTGATTCTGTCTGCACAGGGATGTGCTGCAGAGCTTGTGGCCTGAGCTTCCTCTTGCACACACAGCCGTGGTGTGCAGTGTTCAGATGAGCCCTTCTGGGGGGTGGCCGCGCTGTGGCATCTAGAGTAACAGGAGCCGTTAGTTCTGACGAGCAGAGTAAGCTTCTCCCGTGTAGGGATGTGCTCATCAGTGTTTTTCCTCAAAGCGTTTTCACACGTGCCTGCCGTGTACAAAGCGTTACACGCAGTGCACACGCTGCGGTGAGTGCGTGAGCTGCAGTTGCTTCTGCCGGGCCGATGACACAGAGTTCCCCTGTGGACTCTGCTGGCTTCCGTGGAGGCTGGCGTGGGGGGTGTCACGGCAGGTCAGCAGCGTGTGTGACGACATTCAGGAGTAGAAGCCGGGCTTGCCAGGTGTGATGAGCGACCCACACTCGGAGACCTGGGAAAGGCCTCGAGGAAGTCCTTGCGCCGCCCCTGAGCTGCCACATGTGTGTTCTCGTCCCAGCAGACACATCCTCTTTGTCCAAAACTCAGAAATTGTACCTTTAAATGAGGTCAGCTTAGTCTACTTTTGGATGAACCCTTTGGTAAGGCAGTTTGTATCAGTTAATTCCAGCTGGAGTTAGTGAATTCCTGTAACTACTGGACTAACAGGGCACTCCTCTGAACATCGTCGCAAGACGTGCAGGTGCCTTGTGCCTGCCACGAAGCAGCCGCCGCTGCTGTCTGTCTCCTGACCCGTGTGTTCATACCTGTGAACCACCGCGGAGCGCAGGAGCGTGCTCAGTGTTGTGTCTGTCACGGAGAGCGTGCCTGTTGTCGCGCCTACGCACCCCAGCAGCTGCAGGAGTTGGCACGTGGCTGACAAGCACAAGAGCGTTTGGGCCCAGCCGCACCTGGAGGACCACGTAACTGGGAAAAAGTAGGGTGAAACCACCCACCTGTGCCGCAGGAAAGGCAGGGACTCCCAAAACGGACAGTGGGCTTTTGTCAGCTTGGATCCGTTCATCCTTTATCCTGCTCTCACTTGAGTTCTGACGTATCTTCTCCAGAAGCTGCTTGTTTGTAGGGATCATCCTCCTGGTGGTTTAACCTTTTGGGAAATGGGAGCCTTTTCAAGTCTGGTGGGCCCGTGAGAGCTTTGTGCTTCCTGGTTGAAGCAGCTTTACCTTCCAGCTAAAAACACTCGCGTCCACCTGCATGTAAACTGACTTCCCCTTTCTGTGCCTGTGTCATCAGCCAAGGGGCCGGGTACTTGCAAGTGGCTTGTAGCTTGTTAAAGTTAGGTGATGGTTTTCTGGCAAAAGTGTGTCACTGCCTTTCCCCTCAGACCGTGGGCTTATGAATTATACTCACATTTTTTTTTTTTGTTTGAGACAGAGTCTCACTCAGTTGCCTGGGCTAGAGTGCTGTGGTGTCAGCCTAGCTCACAACAACCTCAAACTCCTGGGCTCAAGCGATCCTCCTGCCTCAGCCTCCCGAGTAGCTGGGACTACAGGCATGCACCACCATGCCGGCTAATTTTTTTATATATATTTTTAGTTGGCCAATTAATTTCTTTCTATTTTTAGTAGAGACAGTGTCACTCTTGCTCAGTCTGGTTTCGAACTCATGACCTTGAGCGATCCACCTGCCTCAGCCTCCCAGAGTGCTAGGATTACAGGCGTGACCCATCGCGCCCGGCCTGTACTCACATGTTATCGTACTAAGTCTACTTTTCCGCCCCCCTCAAACCTACTCTCTAGGAAAGTACTGAGTTTACTTTCTTGAAGTCAAAGAATGTGATAAAAATTTATTAAATACTATGTTTTTGCATAGTTATTTAAAAACAAAAAGTGTTTCAATAAGTTAATGTTCAGATAACTCCACCCTGTCCAGCTGTCACTCTGTCCTCACGCACATCTGTCCCTCCCTGCTGTGGCCGACTGTGCTGGAAAGCAGAGGACCCCGACAGTCAGAGGCGGCTCTGTGACAGTGCACTGACTATGTGTCCCTTGTGACGTGTCTCTCGGGCCAGCAGCAGCCTCAAGGGTTCAGCCTCACGCCTCTGCTCTGAGGGGTTACCGTCGCTGTGCAGATGGCCTTGGACTGGGGGGTAGAGGGCTGTCTGGTTCAGAGTTGTCTGTGCGCTGTTTGCTTACAGACTTTTCCAGAACATGTGGAGTGAGAAGATCCTTTGTTCTTGGGCCTTCTCTGCTCACCGCATGACTCTGGGGTGTTGTTCTGTTGCAGAACAGCCAGACGCAGTCTCCAACGCCACCAAAGCCTCCATCACCAAGCTTCGAGCTGGGGCTGTCCAACTTCCCACCATTGCCTGGAGCTGCCGGGAACTTGAAGACAGAGGACTTGTTTGAGAACAGGCTATCCAGCTTGATAGTAGGATCAGCAAAAGAAAGGGTAAAGTATACCTTGCGTGTCTAGCGGTTGCTGCCATTACCACGTGGTGGTTTTCTGTCGGCACTTTGCTGGGCTCCTTACACACGTTGGTGTTTAACACTCAGAAGAGATTAGAGGTTAGAGGTCAGCGGCTTGCAGGATCACATGGTCCTGGAGGGATGAAGTCTGTGCTGGACCCAGGCCAGGCCCTGTCCTCGCCTTGCTGTCTGCTGAGGTCAGAGGTAGAAACCTCTGCCCTTAGGGACTGTTCAGACCCTTTCTCTCACCCAGAGTATAGGTTGCATTTTCACTGCTGTTGTTCAGACCTGCCTTTGTTTTACAAGACAGCAGAACAAAATAGGAGCATCTGAATTATACTGGAAGTAACATAATTTATAGTCATCTCCACGAGGCAGGTAGCAAGAAGCCTGGAGTGACTGCATGACTGGTGGCTTTTGGTGAGGTCTGCCGGCTGCCAGCCGAGGTGCTGTCAGCACTGCAGTGGCCGTCACCCTGAGCATCCGCCTGAGCTGCACAAGTCAGGCGCTCATGTCCAGTGTTCCTGGGTCCAGTGTGGTTGACATGCTGAAGGTGGGAGTTGCTCTGCTGCCGGGATTGTGGGTTGATGGCTCTGGATGGTGTATAGACACCGTTTCTGCCCAGCTCCTGGCCGTGCATAGCAGGTGCCCAGGAAGAGCCTGCAGAACGTCCTGGCTGATGCGCCCAGAGCCAAGGTCCGTGCCCCTCGCCCCTGTGCTGCCCCCAGAGCTGAGGGGTCACTGCTCTGTGGCCTCTGGATTTGGGGGGAAGGAACCATTGTACAGCTCGAGTCAGAGCCACTGCTGTGGGTGTGACAGTTCCTCAGTGTCTCGGGCAGGTGTAGGGTGGATTTGCTGCTGTGTTGAAACCAATGCCAGGTGAAGTGTTCAGTCCTCTTCCCATTAGCAGGTGGCAGTTGCTCCTGTTTGCAGCCTTGGAGGCTGGGTGCATTCCACGATTCTTGTGTTTTATGGTAGCAGTCACATGTTAAATTTGGTGTGTGTTAAAATTTATTGTAAGTCTTAAATTTCTACACAGTGGGTTCTGAGTTATTGATGCCTTACAGAATGGTGTCAGAGAATCTGTGCGCTTTAAAGGTCATGAGTTCTCGTGTTCAGACTGTGGCCTGCCCCTGGTAGGTCGGGAGGAGAACAGCAGATCCCACCCCTGCTTCAGAAACAGCAGCTGCTACTTTGTATATTTTGAATTTCTGTGTAAGATTTCTCTTGAAGAAATCCTACTTTAAAAATGTCTGGGAGTCCACCTGCTCAAGGCTTCTTGGGCATGGCTCTGGGTCACAGTCCTCAAATTTGGCTCAGAATAAATCTCTTTAAAATTAAAAAAAAAAAGGTCTGAAACTGACTCCACGGCCAAGTGCCGCAGTCTCCGCTGCTGCTCCTCATGCTGACCAGACACTCGGGCTTCAGAGCTGCAGTGGGCGGGGCCTTCAGGAAGCCTGCCGCTCGGCCCCTCCACCGTAGGGGCGAGGTCTGCGGGGTCACTGCGGTGTCCTCCGCGGGAGGACAGGAGCAGGCTCTGCCGATTGGTGGAGGTTTCCATGCTGGTGCGGCAAAGGTCTGACGCGCGCTCCCTCAGCCCATTGTAAACTGTCCCTTGGTGATTTTCAGAGCCTCAGTGCAGACGCAAGCTCGAACACGGTCGCCGTAGCTGTGCCCAGAGAGCCCCTGGTGCCAGCTTCCTGTGCTGTGTCTGCGGCCTATGCACGATCCCCATCCCCAGCCCGCCTGCACGAGTGAGTACCGTCCTTCTGCCGGCCCCTCGCTCTTCACTGGCTGACCAGCCCGTGTGGCTGCGTGAGAGTCACATATCGGATGTCGCTTTCACAGGGACCCCAAGGCAGCAGAGAGGCAGCGGGAAGCCCACAGTGGGGACAGGCTCCCTCCAGCCCTCGCCACGACCGCGTGCAAGTCCGTGCAGGTGAACGGAGCCGCCACGGTACGTACCTCGCGCCGCTCGCTCCCGACAGGGAGCGCCTCCTCCCCGTCAGACCATTCCTACGTCAAGCCTGGTTCGGTGGGTTTTTATCTGCGTCGCACGTGTTGTGTTTTCTGTACACGATGCACTGGAGGTCTGCTGCTGGTTTTCCACTCCCACTCTGTCGTCTCCCAGTCCCAGCCTCAGCGTGTGTTTCGGTGTGTGTCGGTGGAGGCTTCTGGAGTAGTGACAAGATCCCCTTGCCCGTTCTTGTGTAAGATTTATGATCAAGTACACATTGCCTGTGTGTGTGTCATCCATCTGGTAACAAGATAGCAAGGGCCGGCTACTGTGCCTCACACCTGTAATCCCCGCACTTTGGGAGGCCAAGGCAGGAGGATCCCTTGAGCCCAGGAGTTGGAGGCTGCAGTGAGCCAAGGTCGTGCCATAGCACTCCAGCCTGGGTGACAGAGTGAGACCTTGTCTCCAAAAAAAGTGGAAAAAACAGGAAGAACAAGACAGTGTCCCCTCAAGCCTCTAAGCCCCCTGGGTCTAGCAGGTCCACACCCCGCGGCTCCTGTTTGTTGGTCTTCCTCCCTGGTGAGTCCAGCCTCTTACTCTGATCTGCATCATCCTCAGCTTGATTTTGAGCGAGCTTTTTTCTTAGATTTGGAAGTTTAAGCCCCTTGCTGTCCACTGCGTGAGTCTGAAAGATTTTTTTAATAGGTTAAAATTATTAAGATAACAAATAGTTTTTTGTTTTGTTTTTTTTTGTTGTTTTTGTTTTTTGAGACAGAGTCTCACTCTGCCCTGGCTAGAGTGCCGTGGCATCAACCTAGCTCACAGCAACCTCAAACTCCTGGGCTCAAGCGATCCTCCTGCCTCAGCCTCCCGAGTAGCTGGGACTACAGGCATGCGCCACCATGCCCGGCTCATTTTTTCTATATATTTTTAGTTGGCCAATTAATTACTTTCTATTTATAGTAGAGACGGGGTCTCGCTCTTG